>JAAXOA010000067.1:0-42198 GCA_036561885.1 Salina celebensis | reverse complement strand
ACCGTTTTCCTTAGGCACTCTCAGGGGAACTATTCTGTATTTCTTTTCTTAATGAAAGACGCTTATCGCGTAACGTACTCACTAGTACACTTGTGAATTCTAACTGAAGAGCAACTCGAGCATCCCCGTCTCTCTTTAAAAGGGACATGGGAATCCGGAAAAAGCATGTTCACCAACTGACACAATACGATCAGTCTGTCACTACCATACTACCAATTTCTTACATTATTGTTATGATTAGGCAGTTCTTTTGAGGAACAATGCATAGAAGAAGGCATATCAATGAAAAACGCAAAGCAAACGAGCTAACATAATATCTTATATCTAAGTGTTGTTGTAACATCAGTCATCCCAACAGTTACACACAACCAGCCATTAAAGAACACACACTAACTAGTAGTCTGTCTGTGTAAAAGTCTCATTTATCAGCATGCACATACATTAATTTCGAAATGAAATCACTCCTCAGCGAATGAACTCCTCCGATTGTGTACCATCGCCATAATACAGGTATTTGATGACGATGCTAGTTAACAGGAAAATAGGGAATGGGTATCGTCAATCCTCCTTTAAATATCAGCAGACTTGCTGCTATCATCTTGAACTTGTCTTACCAAAAAACAGTAAATCGGTATTATTGCTGTGCAGTGATTCTTCATTGTAATGCTCTTGATAGTAAACTGTTTTGGTGCTCGCTGCTCCTGAGACCCCTTCCTTTTTTACCAAATACGCACACTGAACGTGCCTGTCCTAGTATTATTTTTGAAACTGATATGAGGCAGGCAAAACCACTTGCTGAGCGCTGAGAAAAGCAGATTGTGAGAAGCAACGACGAGGGTTCAATCAGCTCATCATATTATCACTTTTACCCTGTAAGTACAATCAGTGAATGCAGAGATTTCTAAGGATATGCAATGATCACGATGTTACATGGTGTACTCCTAACACGGAAAAAATACACACATGGAGATACTAGTTCAATTCAACAGGAGTCGTCGTGGTCAATACAATTATCGGTTTCTTCAGTGTGCCTAGTCTTCTGTGGTGTGAATGAATTCACAATAGCGATTTGTATTGCATGCTTTCCTGTCGTTTCACATTTGACATGTACGTGTCCTCTTTTTTTGCAGGACAACAGTGGTTGATGTATTTCATCTTTTGTGAGCAGTCCAAACGGGTGTTTGTTTTAATAAAACATGTTTGTCTCTCTAACTAAAGAAAGCCATCAGCTTTCTGTTGTTTAAGGACAAAACTAGTCACAATCATATTAAATTATTTCGTTGATAAGGATAAATGATAAATGGCAGATTCATAAAAATGAGTTATTGTTTTTTTTGTACTAACTAACACAACTTAAAATGAATTAAGCGTGCTGATTCCGTTCAACAGCACTGGTCGTTTGCACATTGTACACTGCACTGTAGCGGTACACGCAAGTGTGATGTATGTATTGTCTGTCATATTAATTAAAGAATCTATTGATTTGGTTTATCCAATGTCAATATTATGATTAGCTTATGGCTAGTTAGGTTTGATCAACCAGGATTATTGCGGAATACTGAGGTACTTTCCATAATGGCAAATAGATCATATCATGTAATGTGTGAATACCCATTAATACTTGTGTCCTAGACTCATACTGACTTTCATATACTTGCTCTCCATTACCCGAATAAGTAATTAAACGTGACAAGGCATAACTAGAGCTGTCGGACAAATTTCTACAGCAATCTATACTCGTTACTGATAATTTTATTGTTGGTCTGCCGTTAAAAATATGATTAGTACTATTTGAGATTCGTGGTGCTATGATGACCACCGGAAAAGCATATAAAATAACTTTGCTACAGGCGCTAGTTTTGCGAAATATTTTTCTCATGGAAATAAAATTTGCTATAAAAAATTATGTAGTATTTAAGCGAATTTTTAATGCTTATGGTTAAGTCGGAAGTCGAAAATACTACATACGTCAGGTTTTATATTCACCACAAAAGTAATGAAGGATAAAGTTGCTGTCGGTCTCGCTTTATAACGCTATGCGTAAAGTAGACTTTTTGTTTGCTTTATGCAGTCTCAGTAAAAATTAACCTGCGCCGAAGTTGGCCAGCCTAGTGTTCATTTATGATTTTTTTGATCTTAAATGGATATTCCAAGACCTACTATATTCAATTGAAGTACGAATGACTTGCAAGATTTGTGAAAGAAACCGACATCCATTATCTACTTGCAATCATCATCTTTTTGCATTATAATACGCACTATGATGTGCACTAATTATCAAACATGGTTTACACTAAAATTCTTGAGAACACGAGTCCATGAAAACCAATATAAAATGGAATGAAATCAGTAACAAGCTTAAAAGTACGAGGCTGAGAAGTGCTAAAGGAACGGTTTATCGTGAATGATTTCATTTGTATGCATTATGTTCGATAGAATAGTATACTTTTAGTAGTCCATGCTCTGTTTAAAAAAGTATAGTCATGAAGCCTATATAGTGATGCATCGTCAACTGTCGGGCACCTTCAAGATGTCACAGTCACCCAAAACATATTTCAATGCATGGCAGCTTTAAAATTAGTCCCAATTGGGGATGAAATTACAACGGGTAAACGTAAACATATATTTTGGACAAGCAGAATAAAACTTTCCATTCTACAATACATTGTATTTTTGGTTAATGATTTTCTTTGCTTATGGAAAAATTGTTTTTTAAAAGTTTTCGTAAATGATATAATAATTCCTAATGGCACATACATGAGATTAGTTCAAATACGCCAAAACTACGCCGAATTTTCCATCACTCGCTCCATAATACGTTCATAACACCAGATAACGAACGATTTAGTGTTGCAATATTTCACAGAGAATACCCTCTATCTATGCCAGTTCATATGGTATGGAGTCAAGTAAGATTTCACTAATTCTTTTATGCTTTTTGTTGTATTTCCGATTTCACCACCAACAATCGTAACATTTTACACAGTATCCACCTTCCATCAGACAAGACGCTCCTTTGCATACGGGTTTGAACGGTTTCTGGCTAGAATCATGTTTTTAGGACTTGTTTTTCTTAAAGGATATCCGCACGACACAAGTAGTGTTAACGATCAATGATAATAATCTAATATTAATAAGCATAAACAGACTTTAATACCGATTTTGACTCAGTTGACCCTAAAATATTACAAGTAAATGGTGGTTTTTAGCAGGGCTGCAAGTCTTTCCATTTGGATGAACACTTTACCAGAGTCAAACGTTACGCAAACAACTTCATGGCTATAAACTTTGAAAATCGTTTAGACTACGCAATCCAAAAGCTTCAAATTCACGCAAATGCCTTTTCCCAGCTTCTCAATCAAATGCCACAAACAACCTTACTCTTGTGGAAACTGAGTGAAAAGAGATGAAACTTCAAAATGAACATTTGTAGCGGAATTTGTAATTGTAACTGTTGTGTTGTACCTAATATGCAATTTTCTGTTATTACGGTTTTTTTTCCAGGTCGCTCGTTCCGAAGGAGAAACGATATCATCAAGTTTCGGACGCATCCTTTGTGGTTAGTTTTGTGTCTTCGGAATTAGACGCATGCCGAATGGTAGAAGGTTTTGATCATTATATTATATTAAGAATTCTGACGCATATCTGACTTACATTATTACAATCTCTTATTACGTTTGCGCAAACATCAAACTGGACTATGCCTATGTACGCCAATTTGATAGGAAAAACTCTGAAAATCCATACATACATACTGACTTCAATCCTCGCAGTAATGATCTTACGCATGTTGTGTAACTTATTGCGGCAGAATTAAGTTTAACTAAAGTTATGAAATTCTAAAAATGACGTTTACCAATCATGGTTTTGAAATCCAGGAAGTAAGCCTAATTCTTTGAAGCTCTAGTCCCGGCCCAAGTGTTGATTCATGTAAAGACAAAGATCAGACGCAAAATGAACGCGTATTATGAATTTTAATTCTACATGTGCCACAACTGTACTGATCATAATGACTACTGAACTGTGTTAATGCCCAACACTTATGAATCAAAAGCTCTTGAAGCTTAAGGGGCACTGTTCCAGCACACCGACAAGTTCATATCCGTCCGAAACTATGTCCTGCCTTGGATGTAATTTCCTTACTACTCCACTGTAAAATTGGGTTTCAGATTATGTTTGCAAAAGCGGATACCAGTTGAAGCTGACACTGAACTTAACAACCGTGAGGCAAAATCGTATGCGCATACTCGACTTTCTCTTCTAGATTTGCGATAGTTAGTTAGAAACCATGCCCAATATTTATTCTTGGTGGTAACTCATTCAAAATGTGTGCACATTTTGCAAGTTCTGTAAATTCTTTAAAATCTGTCTACACACGTGCTTATCATGGTTTACATAAAAGTATGTAATACTGATTATTAACCTTGGGTGATTGAACGATTGTATCATGCATTAGAAACTGGAATTTGCAGCGAGCTGGTCATTAACTTAGCTGTATATCCATCGATTCCCTTAGATTAAAAAGGTGATCATAAATGATTTATTCCGAGTGTCTCTTGCCATGTAACAGTGAGAAATTCCAAACAAGCTGATGAACCTTATTCTCTGAGAGCAAAACATTGTCCCCCAATAAGCAAATACAGTGTCTTAAGAAAATCGTCCACCGTCCGTCCAATAACGCGATATTTCTGGAACGGTAAATTGTAACGCTTGTTTTTTTTTTATGTTAACAAGCCGTTATTAGAGTGCGAGTGGTACTTTCAAGTGTTATTTTCTCTTATGTTACTGATGATTGTGTTCTTGAATCGCTTCCCATTTCAATCAAAATATTTGTTCCTCAATAGGTTTACGTTTAATTATAACTTTAATCATAATTTACAAGCATGTTCCTTTCGGTAATTGAGCTCGAGTTTGCTGTTATTCAGCAATCATTACTGGCTGTTTTCGCAATTCATTCACCCCTGTCTTCAAACGTACATTTCAGAGCAGCTCAGTTTGCCATGAATAGCTTTGATTATTATCGCATAAAGGATGATAATTTAGTTATGCGAAAGATACACAGCAACTCTTCAGTGTGGCCCACTGAGCATTCTGCTGACTCGACTCTATGGCCTTTCCATTTTATTACGTACATCGTTCAAGAAAATCTTCGCAAATTCTGACGACGAAGAATTCTTTACATAACAAATATCTTATTATGGATTCACTGGAATTGTTCAAAGGAGACAGTTTCGTTGTCGAAAATATCCCTCACAAAATCGCAATTACAAAACATTCCACAGCCACAGCCCTTAAAGCTAGCATAAAAAATACTGAAGTGTCGTGAAAGCAGAAAGTTTTCATCTGTATTGATACAGATTCTAAATTTGGGTTGAAAAAATGTCAACACGGGGGCTAAAATCAAATTCAAGTTGTGCCTACAATAACCTAACAGTAAAACGCTTAATGTTGTAAAATGTCCGCTAAAACTTACCTTAGCGCCACTTAGAATACTCATTTAAGTCCCATCTTCTCTGCACGTTAATGTAGAACGGCGATTCTATGAGTGACCGGATCATCCAAGTCATTGCACAATCAGTCAAAAAGATCACTTTCACTCCTACAGGAAATACATTTTGATGTTTTTCACCTAATTCGGCGGTATAGAATCGTTTTCAGATAAAAATGCTCAAGTTAACTGCATCTTGATTGACAATATGTCTGGAATTAGAAGTAAATTTAAGTAAAACTCGGGTTTTAACGGGCAGTTCAGAATGATGGTGAAAAACTAGCTCATGATAAAGTCGACATATAAACTTATTTGGTAGTATGGTGAATGTTGAAACTGCTGATTCCCGCAACGAACTCGGAGCTTCTCGGAACGCACTCGCCAGCTTCGTTTGAACAAAGACTCTCTCATTTGAGGTAGTCTTGGCATGGCTGTATTATTGCAACTAGATATTTTAATTTGTGTTTTTAACGATCGAACACATAATTGGAAAATGATATTGTTATCGGACATTAATTTTCTTCCATTGTATTTACGCGACGCGCGTATACAGTTTAATTAAGTTAGCACATAAATATTCCAAGAAAATTTACAGTGCATAGTTTATCATATTAAATTCGTGGTTTTATACTCGCGATTTGTGTTTGGAACCTTGACGTCCTTCAAGTTTAATCCTCGCATCGAGACATGGGTACATCATGCATCTACCAGTTGATTGGGTGAAGTTGATTATGAAAACATTTTTCATTAGTGAGAGGCAAAAAAGTTAAAAGAACATTTTGTCTAGCACAGCTAAGAAAGCAGTAGTGCATCTGATGCATGAGGATGAGGTTAAGAATGCATGTATTGGTGTCTCGTTCGGTTGACTATTCGAGAAACAAATGCTAAGAGAATTCCAGAAAATGGAACAACACTTGTAACTATCCTCAGCTGAATTAAAACGCAATAAGAACTTCTTTGATAACATCATTAAACTTTCTTATTACTAGAAACGCTGTTAGAAGACAGAATACGTAGTGTCATTTTTGCACAAGCAAAAATGCACAATATACAAGAATCACAGCAAAAACTACAGTTTATGGTTTTCTCTTTCACTGCATTATGAAGTTAAGCATTTCTTGAAGCTCAAAGGCGAAACACTTCCGAATTTTGGACCTGTATGTCACAGGATTACAGAACATGGTCAATCTGGTATGCATTGCCCAGCATATAAAATGCGCATTTAATGAAGACAACAACATTCAAACGTTCAGAGAAATGACTGAGCTTGTGATATTTTACTTATCAACATGACTCTCATCTTTTTTCATATCCTCCATGATACACAGAACCGTGGAACGCACCTAATGACTAAAAGATCAAAGTTCAAAATATAAGTAACTCCAGAATGAATACAGGATTTAGTTTCAGTCACAGATTAGTGTAGTTACCAAACTGGCGTCTCACCAGTAAACAATCTCTTGCGTTTTTGCAAAATGGCTAGACTCGTTTTTCCGAGTGAGCCAATATTTTTACTATTCTTTGTGGGTAGTAATTTAATTCTTTTTAACTTGGCAAGTGCAGGTAAAACGAAATATTTTCTTTGTTAAAATAATGCAGCTTTTGTTTGTTGCTTCCCAAAATATTTAAACTTTCCCGTATAATAACGTTTTTAGCATTCATATGTTTTCCTGGAATGGCAAATTATAATTCGTAAGTTCGCAGTGATGTGTAACGTTTAGCAACAAGGAGAGCTAGGTTTTTAATTTAATTTAAGGCAGGCCAAGAGAAAAGTGAATACAACCGTTTTGAGTGTTTTTACGTAGGAGAAAGTAGCTTTGTTGTTAGTAACAACTACATATTGTGGTGTTCACGAGAATTTCATAATGTAGTTTTGCAATTTCACGCATCATATGGAAATCGTTATGTATTTTTATTGGTCCTGTTTGGTATGGAAAAATAATTAACTTATTTGCATATATTATATTTTCAATTGTGATTTATTCCCATTCCCAACATCCCAACACAAAAATCGCCAATTCCCCTACACGGAAAGTTTGCGAATGCATTTCATTTGCGATTTCAACACAATGATTTGTTAAATTAACATTATATTGCAGAATAATATTGGTGTATGCTAGTACGTATTTTTTAAAAATCCGGACTGATTTCCAACATAATTGAATGCATCTTAGGTAAAGGTAGGGAAAGGATCTTATGCTGCTATGTTCTTTAACAAGTTAACAACTCTGTGTCTCGTTTCGTAAGCTTTGCTTTGTCTTGACATTCAGCAGGACACAGTCATTTTCCAGGGCGTTAGATATAATATTGAGTAAAATTCATGCTATTATGAGGCTCCAATTCATTATGAGCTCTGGAATGAAAGAAGTTATTCATAAAATGAGAATTGAGAGATCAGACGACGTAACGTTTTTGAAGACAGGTTTCTAGTAGGTAATTAGTCATCACACATTTCTCACATGGCATTTAAGATTGCAAGTTGACATGCATTGATTGCGTTATTCAACATGTCAAATGTAAAATCAAGCAGAATTTCGTTTTGGTGACGGATTCACGATTCATCCGACAAGTGGCTAGGATTTGAAGGTGCAACAGGTTAATATTGATTACTATCAGCTAAAATTCAGTCCGAAATCTTAAATCATGAATGGGCCACTTACGTAAACAGACAAGTGAACAATATTGAACAATATTTAATACTCTTACAGCTGTCATGATATGATTAAACCTCATCCTTTGCTATCAGTTAAGTCGAAGAAAAATGAATTTAACTCTAAACTTTATGAAAAAATCTCTCAAAGTCTGAATGATAAAGTTTGTTTTTTTGACGAAGAGATAACGGAAAGGTTTCCTCACTCTGTATGGCTTTTGGTTCGCTATTGATCTTGTGTGGCCAGTTAAAATAGAAATGACGCCGTATACTTATCATGATGTTACTTGAGCGTTAACTTTTAATTAAAAACAAATACGGCGGCGATGATCTTGCAACGAGTCCATTGGCCCTTGTTGTTTTTAAAATATCTCAATGATATTTATTACATGCAATATAATACGCCTATAGTTATATGACTGGATGCTGCATTAAGTTATATAATTATTATTTGATCAGTGCATTTGGTACTGATTTGTTTGATGTTTATCCGTTTACTGAATGACAGGTCCCGCTGGACAACGGTCTCATCCAATATGTTCTACATTTTGTAGAGGTATGAAAATTGGAAATGTTTGCGAATTAATGTAAAAATGTAAATGTATTAAATGTAATACAGCACATTTTATTTTCTCATAGAACCGAAGAACTTCGTTTACGATGTTGGCAAAACGTACTTGTATGACTATGTAACTGACATTGAAACAAGACTGATCCAAGGAACTCAACACAAAAGCCATGTGCGGATGTCGGCAAGTGTCGAGATGGAGGTGGTTTCCATGTGTGACATAAAACTGCGGGTTAGAGCTTTCAATATATAATTGGATTTTTTAGAATTCCATATAATTTTGTGAAATTTTAATTCTCGCACTGACGTTTTCCCCAATAGTTGAAAAATGTGTTACTGGAGGATCAAAACTCTGTCGCAAGCCAAACACAAGGAAGTAGTTCGTTTAAAGAACAGCAAGTCACGCTTGAACAATACTCCATGCTCTTTGGCTTCCAAGATGGAAAAATTGAGTCCGTCTGTCCAAACCAAGAAGATCCAGTGTGGGCAATTAACGTGAAAAGAGGGATTCTCTCAATGCTTCAGAACTCTATGGATGACCTATCATCAACCAGCTTTATCCATGAAGTAAGTCAGCCATTTCTGTTTAATTTAAAAAAGGATACAAAATACTAAAAATTTGATTCCATTAGATTGATGTTAATGGTAAATGTCCTACGGAATACATCGCCGATGGTGCATCATGGAGTGGAGGAATGTCTTTCAAAAAATTCAAAGATCTCACAAAATGCAACTCAAGACAAAGCCAGCTTTCATCCATTCAGTCTACGCCATATTCTTCCAGCTCTCCAGTCCAGAATATTCCTCTTTTGGCTGGAAAATTGGAATGTGCTCAAACCGTTCAAAACAAACGCATTGAAAATGTACAATGTAAAGAAGAGCAGCGATTCCAGCCTTATGAAGAGGACAACGGTGGGGCTATAACGTCCATAGCTCAAAGTCTTATCTACAATACCGAGTATCGCTCACAACGCCAAGGAGACGGTAAATAAAATTAACTAATAGACAATTCTTACGAGAATATACAGTTATTAAAAAATTACTATACGTACAACTGTTCCATCTTTTCATATTACGATATTTACGATTCAGAGCCTGGAAAGACGGTGAAGAAAAGTTTACTTTTCGAAATGGATGTAACACCTGAAAACGTTTTCGAGAATGCAAAGCAACTTCTTCAGGCACTGGAAGGTCTTCATGAAGCTAGCTTTCCTGAGGTGAATGCACAAGCACCGCAACTGTTTGCTGACTTTGTTGTCACTTTGAGAAGTTCAAGTGAATCCAGCCTACGATCTGTGTACAACGCCATTCGGAACACCCCCAACGTTAATTTCTTGATGGAAGCTTTGCCATTAGTGGGGACAGCTTCCTCACTTGCATTCCTTCGAGACCTTACCATGAATAATACACTGGCAGATAGTGAACAACGGAGTTGGTTGACCTCGCTTGCCTTCATTAAGTATCCAACTGTGGAAATGATCCAAGCTGTCATGGTAAGCAAATATAGCATTTTTACATGAATAAACGTTTTGAAGTAAATTAATCACTATTCCTATTTGCATGCAGCCACTACTTCAAACTGAAGCCCCAACTATGGAAGCCTTTCTGGGAATCTCGTCTCTTGTAAACTCATACTGCAAGTATCAGGCTTGTGGTGACGATGTTGTGATCAATGAAATTCTGGAAACTATTATTCTCCCATTGGGAAATGACTGCAGAATTGATAACTCAAGCCCTGAAGCGATTCGCAATGTCGTATTGAGGTTAAAAGCAATTGGAAACACAGGTGTGTTGCCAGTAAGCCAGAGGATCACCAGGACTCCTACTGTAATGCAGTGCGCACAGCTAAAGGATAATCCGTTAGAAGTACGGTTGGCCGCTGTAGATTCCCTTCGGCGGTTGCCTTGCCACTGGTATGACAACCAGGATGTTCTCAGTCTATTCATGGATGTCCGAGAAACCACTGAAATAAGGATAACTTCATTCGTGTCACTGATGCGCTGTGTGGATCGACCCACGATGGACACAGTTAAAATTATGTTGTTTGGTGAACCAGTAAATCAAGGTAACGGAGCATTTTAATTAAAGAGTAATTTAATGCGACCGAAACCTGTTTTGACATTTGTGATGTTTTGTAAATTTTATTTAGTGGCTTCCTTCGTGTGGACGTATTTAACGAACTTGCAAGAAACAAACCGTCCAGAGAAACAGGACATTAGGGACTTGATGTCGAATGAATTTTTAAAGAACAAGTTTAGCACAGATTCGCGCAAGTTTTCGAGGAATTATGAAGCTTCAAAATATTGGGAGGACTGGAATGTTGGTGCGGGGATCGACTCAAATATAATCTTTACCGAGGAGTCTTTCCTCCCTAAAAGTGCAATGCTTAACCTAACTGTTCAACTATTTGGCGAATCGGTTAACTTGTTTGAGCTGGGAATGCGAGTTCATGGGATGGAAACTATATTGGAGAAGTTTTTTGGACCTGGAGGCTACCTTCCGGATGAACGTGTCTCAGAGTTTTTATCTTCTAGTAGGAAGAAAAGAGACACCACTGGAGAGATGCAAGATGATAGTGGCATTGGATATCTTTACGACCAAGCCAAGCCAGAAGTCGAAACCGTTCCTGGAGGATCCGTGTATACTAGAATGTTTGGACATGAGGTTACATACAACACTTTTGAAGTTGCAGATAGTACTGCAATACCACGCGTCGTCGATGACACTGGGAAACATTGGTTCAACATAAGACATATTTTGGACAACCTCAGTACTGGAAAGAGCTCTGAGTTTTCAAAGTCAATGGTTCTTCTAGACACTAAATATTCAGTTGCTACTTCTGCTGGATTTCCGCTCAGTCTCGGAGTTCATTCAGCTTCTACTGTTACAATGGTGGCTAAAGGCAAGTTCAACGTCGGCCGTTTTCTTGAAACGAGAGAACTCGACATCGAAGGCACATTAAAACCTAGTGCAATTGTTAATGTGGATGGAACCCTTAGCCTGCAAATCGGAAGAGGTCAACACAAACATGAAACTGGGCTGAAGCTCCACAATTCCATACGATCTTCCACAGGCTTCGAAATGAAGCTGCTCATAAAGGGGAAGCATTTGTTCCAAGCTGCATTCAATGTTCCTCAAGCCAGACAGGACATCATTGATGTTTCCTCTCAGGTATTTATGATTGGTCCTAATAGTGAACTACCTGTAGTAGCAGAAGACTCCTTGGAAAACTATAAACCTAGCCAGGCAATTTCACCCAGCGACACTCGCTATGCGTCCACAGGCTGCACGTCACAGTACTTTTCGGAAATCGTGGGGATGAAGCTATGCATATTAATGGATATACCAAACAAAATGTCTTTCTCTCCTGTTCGCCCCGTTTTTATGAAATTTTATCTTGAGAAAATCGACGATTTTACAGGATACACTGTTGACTATCGCTTTAACAGTGACGACAGCATTACATCGTTGTCGGCTGTGATTGACACTCCAGGATCGGCAATAAACAGGTGGATGTCAGCGGAATTCTTGCTGGATCGAGGGCTAGGAAAAATTGTCGGCTCCTTGGAGGGTGCTGAAACAGCCTTGCGCGCAGAGGGTCTGTATACACGCTTCCAAAAGAGTTTTGAAGTAGCTTTATTGTCACAGGAAAAACCGAGCTTTAGTCTGTCCATGGGATTAGTTAACGAGGGGAACACAGTTAAACCACATTTCCTTATTACTTGGCATAGCAAACCATTGATGGACTTGAAAGGAACTATAGATATGACACCACAAGCTAACAATGAGGATAGAATGGCAATTGAGATGAACTTGAAACATCTTACTGAAACGCCTGTTAAGGTTACCGGTGAGTGCTGTTGTTACTAAATTAGTCTGATATTATCAATCATACTAAACTACTAAAATTTCCATTTGATTTTTCACAGGGGAAATAATTGGTAGCGGTGAGGTGAAAGAAGCATCTTTGGCCATTGAATCATATATTTTGACCGGAAATGTACGCTCTCAACTGAAAAGGAAGCAAGGTCATTGGAGTACGAAAACATCGATGGAATACTCATGGAAGCGTGGAAAAGTGCATACCGCAGATCTCAGTTCTAAAATTCAGCGAACAAAGAAAGGATCTTTAGGAAAAGTCCTCGTTACTGCAGGGTTCACCTCGACACAGTTTCCTGACAATACTCTAGACTTTTATTGGGAGACACAGACAAGCAGTGGGTTCTGCGAAAATGCCTTGAAAGTTGGATGGGGAAAAACAACCTGGGAGGGTCATATTTTATTTAGTAGACAGTATCAAGTAGACCACTCGGAACTACGACTGGAAACTTCGTTGCAGTGCAGTAAGTTTAATGCGGACTATCGTCTAGAATTTGCGCACAGACTGACGACGGAAGGTTTCAAGACCAAGTTTCTTGGAAGAGTTGCCACTGATAGTGAACTCAACTTTAATGCTGAATATATTAGCGTGGTGGACGACTTGCTAAAAAAATCTCTTGAAGGCTCAGTAAATTGGCCAAACACTGACTATTCATTGAAAGCATCTTTTCTGGAAAAAGCACGGGGAGACTTCGAAGCAGAGCTTTTAGTTCATTTGAACAATACCAAGGATCTGAAAGCAACAGCGATGTACATTAACAGGTCGAACAATTTGAGACTGGATCACAATGTAGACTTTAGGGCGAGAGGATTTACACCAGTGCCACTTTCGGGCTCCATAGGATTTTCAGCAACAGAAAAACAAAGTCATGTTGGACTTCAGCTCCAATTTGAAGGGAAAAAACCATACAGCAGCAGAATCAGCACCAGTTTTGATTACAGCCATACGAAATATTCGCACAAGCTGGAGGGCAAAGTTACAATAAACGAAAAGAAATACAATGGCGAGATTCTGTACATCAACAATAGAGTTGGAGCCAAAAACCTGACGCTGGATTTACAACTGGAAAACCATATATTCGTTGAAGCCACGGTAAATACAAATAACTCGTACAAATAACATTATGTTGAGTATGGTACATTGATGATGTTTTGTGTCTATTCAGCTGAATGGAATGCTACCTAGTCCAATGAGGGCAACATTGAAAGTCGTCCCTGACAAAGATGTGGAACCTGATAGTCAAATACGAGTTGAAGCAAACGTAGACCCTAATTCTGCAGCAGTAATGGTGCATTATTTTGGAGACGAAGTCCGTGTCGGTGGAAGCTATAACGACACAAGCGTGTCAGGAGAAGTTATTTGGCCTACAAACAAGCAAATTCTTGTTTCTGTTGCGGTGCCTCGACTCTCATTCGAAGACACGCTAATTGAAATTGATGCACTAACCCCATTTGAAGGTTACGAGAATATCGACATTACGTTCCAACATGGTGTTGATGAAAACTCAAAAATGAACACTTCAATGACTGGTGTAATTGGTACTGTGAAGTTGAGCACCAACTTGTACTGTTCATTGTCATCAAATGAAATCAACATTTCTACGGATGTCTCCGTCAGCGACTATCCTCGATTTGAAAGTAAATTTGTTATTATCAGGAAGTCTAAGCGGAAATCTCTGCAAATTCTCATGGGTCTAGGCGAGAAACAAAGTACTCTGGATTTTGACTTTGTTCGACTGGATGAAGGTTACAATGGAAAATTCATATTAAATGGGTGCCCTTTCCTTCCAGCAGTAAGTACTTATAAAAGTATCCTAATACATGCATGAGTAATTGTTTCTTGTTTAGATATGCTTGTACTTTTTATTTATTCAAGATTGCATTGGAAGCTAACCATCAGTTTAGTGCTTCAATGCTGTCAACATATACATCCGCGATTGAATGGGGTGAAGCCGAAAATGACCAAAAGCTAGCAGTCCAAATCAAACACCAAGTCTATCCGCTCTCTGTAGAAGCTCTAGTCACAACTCCATGGACATCTGCAAGAAGTATTGAAAGCTCACTTACCTGGGATTCGGACAGCCTTAATCGAAAAGTATCGGTAACTTGTAAAGATAACAATTCAGAAACCACAGTAAAACTTCAACTTAACGTGGTAGGAAGCAGTCAAAATTTCCGTCATGAGCTTGATTTGGAATGGTACAGCCAACCAATGAGAATGACCGTTTCTGGTGGATTGAATGGGTTTGTAGACTCTAATTTACATATTCTCGTTAAACTACCCAACAACCATTTGTCTTATGACATCTTGAGTAAAAAGGAATCGCCGGAGAAATATATCGGGGAATTTAGAGCGGATATTAACGATGCAATAACAGCCAGTGGAGTCAAATGGACATTCAGTGGAGAACGGTCTCAAGACAAAGTAGTTTCAGTTTGGTTGGAAGTCCCAAGATATACTCCTGTATCAGCAACAATTGAACTGTCTAACACGGGCACTCAAAGAGACATTAAGTTGTTAGTCAACAAAAGGAATGACCCAGTTGTCGAAGTGGAGACTTCAGTCGAGTTTGCTGGACTGTACTCATGGAAAGTCGACTTTCTGCTCAAATCTGATTTGAAGGTGTTGCCTTCTATAAATTTCAATTCCCATCATGATTTGACTGATTTCAACAAGATTCGACATTCGACGAAAGGCGCTATAGTACCTTTAAATGAGGAAACTTTCTGGCTAAACCAATATCTGTCAGCGCGAAAAGCTTCTTTGTCTGTCTCAATTGATAATCTGGAAGATATTCAAGGTTCAGCAGTTTTCGGCAGCAAGGATTTCATGGTCAATGGAAAGCTGGAACAATTGGAGAACGATAAGTACAGTACAAACTTGAAAATATCCTCCAACCACTTCCACGAATTAACACTGACTGGAACTTATCAGGCTAATGACGACCGAATGTCCCTCACCACTCAGGTCAATGGCCATGATGGCCATAATCTCATGAATTTAGCACTTGAATCTTACAACACAGACGGCGTAAAGAGTTTGAAAGGGTCGCTTACCTCGGCTAGTCTTCCTGACATGGATGCTCTCATTTCGATCAGCACTGTAGGAAACTGGAACGTAACTTCATACTTTACAATGGATTCTGAAAATGTTTTTCGATTGGAGGCAAATGGAGCGGTAAGTTCACTTTTATTTGTAGACGGTAAATAGAAAGTTATATCTTCATCAAGCGAATATTTATTTACTTATTGATGATTTCAGATTTCATTGTTTGATGGACTGGTTCGTTCCAAATTGTCCAGTGTCACTTACCCGTCAATTGGAAATCTACAACTTGAGGTGGATTACAAAGTTTCTTCAAGCGAAGCAATGTTCGTTATGATGTTTGTAGATAATGAGAAAGTCGTGAAAACAAGCTTAACTTCAGAATGGGGCGGACCTGTGAAATCAGTAACATTCACATTTGAAGGCCCTCTTCATGTTCAAGTTCAAGCTGCTCTCAACGGCTGGAGTGAACTGGTCGCGCACGCATTCTACAATCGAGAGAAACAAGGCGAAATAACAATCTCCTATAGACCAGAACAAGGACAATACTCACTGGGTAAACACGGAGTGTACATGAAATTCATCGGAAAGGACAACATTGAGTATCAATTCAACGTTATTGGTGGGCTTGACATCCGGAAAAACAAGAGGGATTCATATAGAGTGTACCTGAAGGTACAAACGCCATTTTCTAATTGGACCAATGTTGTTGTCGACGGACAGACTTACTCCAATTCAGACGCAAAAGGTATCAAGTTTTCGTTGGAAAGAGAAGATGAAAGCATCAAGGGTAGTTTTGAATCAAGAAAGAAAGGACTTCTCAATCTTAATGCTGATTTGGCAGTAAACGGATTTTCTAAGCTACGGCAAATAATTTTGGAAACGACACAAACCTCCCACATCAAAGGTCTCTCAGCTAAAGGTCGTCAAAACTTTAACTTCCAACTCACTTGGCAACCTAAAGAATTCAAAATTAACATTCAAACACCAGTTGAATTTCTCAAAAAATTAGCACTCAATGGCAAATGGGAACTGGCATCGTCTCCAAAGTTTGTTACTATCACTGGAGAAATTAATGAGAGTCAATACGAATTGAAGAGCAACATTCAGCATGAGGAGGAAGTCTGTAAAGGCACGTTCAGTATAGTCTCTGCCAACATGTATACAATTCAGGTGGGATATGATTTCACGACTGATTATGAAACTAACTTGTCAGTGGAAACTCCAGAGAAACAATGGAATCTTGGAGGAAAAATCATTGTTAAACCTAACCTCATCAGCATTACGATGAAGACCCCGTTCCAAAATTATGAAACAATCTCAATGTCTGTGGAGCAAGAATATTTTGCTGAAACCAAAGGATCATATTCACTTGACTGGAATCTGAACGGGCAATCCGACAAGATAGCACTGAAATTTGAAATCGAGCAGGGCCGTGTTGAAGTTAGGGTGGTTACACCATTTGAGCCATGGAACACAGTAGTAATGACCGTCATTTATGATAATCCATTCAAACGACTGAAGCTTCATGCGCAGCGCGGTGATGGGCAAGAAGTAAAACTTAACTTCGATCTTGACTACTCTGGAAGCATGGTGGAGTTAGAACAACCAGCTAGCTCCAGTGTCCTGGTTTCGATTGAGACTCCGATTGAGAACTTTGAAGACATTAAGCTTGAACTGTTATACAACCGTGACAATATGATGCACACCGCTAACGTATCTGTTTCTCGCAACGATGGAAAAACTGAAGGCAAACTTAATTTAATGTTCCAGCACTCCGATCCGGTGGCTCTGGATATTTCAGCGTTCCTCACTTCACCGTTTTTAGCGTCGAAAGCTACTGCTCATGCATCCCTACTTGTGGATCCCAATGGAGAAAGCACATTATCTGCACATGTTCAGGCCCGAGGAAAAAGGTATGAAATGTACGCACTTTCACAGCTTACCAGCGCAGTAACAAAATTGGAAATGCGAACCAGTCTACCCTTCCTCCGCCATGTAAAAGTAGCGATACGACAGGGTGATATGATATCCATGCATGGAGCCTGGGCCGGAAACAATAAACATGTTGAAGTCAACGGAGACATTTTAGTTAATGGAATTGTTGGTTCGAAAGCCAGCTTCAATGTATCAACCCCAATGGAATTTGTTGGATCGTTTGGATTTGACGGGGAAGTTGTTACCAAAGCCGGCACTACAAATGCTAAACTCGTCTTTCAAAATCACGAAGTTCGATGGCTGGCGAAATTGGATAGGACTAAAGAATCTGTAACTGATGCTTGGAGGTTGCAGCTTAATACTCCATTGACTGCTTACAAGCATGTAGTAATTTCGCTGAAACATGGAATAAATGGACAGGTGAGGAATGTGGAAGGAGCTGTTTATCTTAACAACAAAGAAATGAGTATGCAACTACTTTTGAAACCGACCCAACTGGACATGCAAATTGCATCTGAATTGTCATTACTGCCCGTCAAAGCGAAAGTTGGAGCCAACTGGGAGGAGCATTTGATACTGGCCGTTTCCACTAACACAGGAAATAGGGAACAAGGTAGCACGTTCCGTTTCAATCTTGACGGGATGTCTCAAGGTAGTTTGGATTGTTCCATCTCCTCAATGCAACAGTTGAATACTACGTTAGAGTGGAAGTTTCAAGGAGACGGTGATGAGGGACATGGGCAACTGACAGTAACAAATCCCTTGATTGGTCGTAAATCAGTCCGCTCGTCGTGGAAGAACCAAGACTGGAAAGAAGTAACTTTTGATATGTGGGTGAAAACTGAATCAACAGCAAGCGAAAAGGGTGTGTCTGTTCAATACAACGTTAGGCCACAAGCTAATTATGGATCAATTGAAGCAAGTGCTAACTACACTTTGGATGACGATGCGGAAATGAAGTCAATTTTGTTTTCGGGGACACTGGATGAACAGGCTTCATTTTTGGCTTTTGACTCCGTACTGAAAACCCCATTTGACGATTTTGAAGTGTTTAGCGCTAATGGTCATATTAAAATTAAAAACGAGATTGTGTTTAAGGCCCATGCGACTCTTAATGATGCAAAATTAGCCAGTGGATCTCTGCAAGTAGCTGGTAGACCACTAAATAGCTCGATTTCTCTACATTTTGATGTTCCACTGATCACACAGCCAATATCAATTGCAGCTATGTATGACATGACGGGAAACAAGAAAAACCTAGGAGTTTCCTTTAATCGAAATGAACACGAAGCAGATCTGACTTTGCAAGTGACCGTCCCAGAAGGAGGAAACGACATTGTTGATATTAAGTTACAGGCGGAAAGCACCGTTCCATCAATGCCGTTAGAAATTTCAGGCAATCTTCGAGTTGAGTACGCGGTTAATAACGATGGCATGAGACAACTGTCTCTGTTGCTGGGTGGAAATGAAATTGGCGACTGGAAATTACTTGCTAGTTTGAGACCTACTTCAAACTTTTCTTCTAAACTTGTCTTCGACGGTCCTCTGGATGCACTACCCTCCTTACTAGCAGAACTCAATATCATTACTGGTTCAGAGTTAAGCAGCAATTTTACTGCCATCTTCAATGGTTTGGAGGTCACCTCCATCGTTAATCTCAAAACACGACTATGGGAAGCAAACTTCAAGTACATCGACGCTGAGGCTTATATTTACAGAGGTGACGGGAAGGTTGTATTTGACGAAGATAATACCCAACTAGACGTGGAGTACGTTGATGGTGACAGCTACAAAGTAAAAGCAGCGGGATACTTAAACCTAACCGCTGAATCAAAGCTTGCTGGTGGAATTGTTACGATTAAGTCTGGAAATATTGAAGCAGTTCCAGTATCATTGGAAATCGTTATTGATGATGGATCCGAAATTTTAATAGTGGGTAGCAGCAACGAAAAGGAATGTAAAGTTCAAGCTAACCTCCGAGGCGTCAATGGAGCTTCTTGGAAGCGTGACGGTGAATCTTATTTCCGATACGAAGGATGGAATCCACTCTCTGAGGAAAATGTCTCGTTTGAGCTGAAATCAACCCATTTCGCTCGAGATGGAGAGTACAGTTTAAACGCAACTGTGACAGATAAGGGAAGCTTTGTTAGTTATCTTACTTCAAAGCCAAACCCAGCTCTTTTGTTGAAGGCTAAATTAGAACACAACGAAGAAATCGTGTTGACAGCGCAGTTCTTCCCTTCAAGTCTTCATGTAGGCTCAATCAGTATTTGCACACTATTAAATTCTTTACTGTCAACTGTAAAAATTCTGCATTTTTCTTTCTTCTTTCACAGGCCACTTTACGGGTACCAGGTTACGCAGACGCGGAATTCTCCTCGGAATATGGATACTCTGACCAAACTACATATGCAAATGGGTATCTCATCCTTAATGGACAAAAGTCCTTCCTAAATTCATCACTAGTTAGAGAAGGCTCACAATCAGTTTGTAGGGCGAGGCTTGAAATACCTTTTGTGAGACAAAAAGTTGACATGGAAATCATAACAACCGCAACAACCTCGCACAATGTAAGGAGCCATGTTAATCTGAAGGTTAACGACCAACGCTTTGAGCTTTTAGGCTCACTTAAAACGCAGGTGTTTGAATCTGTTCGAGGAGATCGGTACATCGAAAGAGTTATAAAACTTTCAACGAACATTACCACTGGGCAACTCAACACAATTGATCTAGACATATTTTTGCGAAAACCGTTGCGAACCTTTGAAAACATTAACACAATTGTGACGCTTTCTGTCAACGATATGACAACATCCGTGTCGGGAGGGTACGAACTTCCAAACCCAGCGTCGGGATCCAGTGCTGCCATCCATGCCAAATTGGAAAGTAACTATTTTCCTGTTGATGAAAGCTATGAATTCTTTTTGAAGTCATTTGGCAAGTCAATGAAGAAGATTGAGGGGAAACTCAATTACAAGTCAACTCGCTTTGACATCCTCTGGGATTTCCTCCTTCAAACATCGGTCTTTTCAGTGAGCTATTCAAGCAAAATGGATGATGGGGAACGTTTACTCCTTCAAACTGAGAGTATTCTGAATGTTGGAAAAAATGTTAAGTTCAGCTTAAACTGCCATGGGTGGGATACTCACTACACACTCCGTACATCTCTCACTCGCGAAACATCTGCAATCATTGGTCATTTATTCATTGACGCCCCACAAATCCTCGCTTCAACAAACGAATACAAGGTCATTGTCACAACAAATGAAGATAACACTTACAGTTTAGAAGCTTCCGTGGTCCGTGGGCGATTAGTGATGGAACTCGTGGGCGACGGCTCTTTGAGTTCAACAAACGTCAATATGGTAGTAAAAGCGATGGGCTCCTATGGCTCCCACTACGCCATGCTTGTCGGTAATCGTAACATTGACGGGCAGTATGGATTTGAGCTGACTGCCGAGTCATCATCCTTGTTGGTCGGGAAAAGAGTAAATATCCGTGGTAACATGACAGTTGAAGCCAGAAGTGTCAACGTTGCATTGCAATGTAGGGCGAAACGAAGCATTCATGAAATGAGCTTGCTCTGGACAAGTGAAGAAACCGGTGCTGGAAAACTCACAGTTAATCTTAACTCACCATCAAGAGACCCTGCAAGTCTCTCTGCGGAGTGGTCTTCAGCCAGTAGATTCTATTTTGGAAAATTAGTCATTCAGTTATTCGGGGCAAATCATCAGGCAGAATTTGGCGTGAATGTGATGGACTTCGAGGGGAAGCTCAACATCGTTTCTCCACTTCTCCCTTCAAATGAATTCAATTTCCACGTTAAATCGATCGTGGCCGCAAAGAATGTGGACGTCATGGGGGATATTAAAATCAGGGGATCTCACTGGAAGTTGGAAGGTGTGGCTGCACTGAACAGTTTGTATGACATGATTTTTAAGATTGAAGTCCGCACACCATTTGCGTTTTTTGACCGTCTTACTCTTGGAATTAAGTGCGTTCAAGATGAAATTTATCTTGAAGTTCATACTCCGGTAACATACATCCCTAACGCCATGTTCCAACTCGGAGGAATTCAAGCCATTCGCCAGGGGCGCTGGCATGAACTGAAACCAAACTTGGTCATTTCGGTACCAAACGGAAAGTATACAGCAATAGGTAAGAATTCAGTTAGGTCATTAATTACTAAATTGTATTATGTATTATTAAACTTGTTTGTATTTGTTTGAAAGCACTGTTTGACACCCCACAATATCAGAAGCGGGGATTGCTACACATCTTACTCCAGTTTATTGGCGACGAAACGAAAACAGTTGAAGCATACGCTGAAATTTCACCTCTGAATGACTTCAATTTCCAGATGAACAAACCGGGCAGTTTGGAAGTAAGGTTTATCACACCGTTTGACTGGATTAATGAAGTCGGCCTAAAAGTTGATGGTGAAATACATAGTAGACAAGGGTCGGGAAAACTAGAAGTGTCCGGAAAATATAACCAAAATGGAGGAAAATTTGACGCCAGCTTTGACAATAGGGACGGTAATATGCAAGCTGTCACCAGGCTAACAACAAACATTCCAAATTACGAAAAGTCAGCGTTTGCGATTTCAATCGAGTCTTTCCAAGGAATTGGAAAAGGTCAGAGTTTCCATGTTGAGTTCATGAAACCTGACTGGGATAAAATGTTCCGCATTGACGCAGACTATCGTTACAACATGGAAAGTTTTTATAACATTGACGGCGAAGTGAATTTGAATATGGACTCATATATGAATCTTCCTCCACTACATGCCAAAGTGGCCAGCGCACTTAAATCTAAGCGCTATGATGGAGCTCTTGAAGCTTCATTTGGAGTGTACAAACCTGCCTTGAAGATTGAGGGTGAATATTTGACTGAGAAAATTGTTGTACTGCTAGAAGGCAAAGCTGGGGAGAACGACCGATACTTGGTGTCCAACTTGTTAGAAATCCTGCAACAAGAAGATTTCTCGTTTAAAGAACAAATGAAATGGAAAAATGAAGAGGTTTTGAACGTCCAGCTTTTCTTATCTAATGAGGAACAGCTTTGTGAAGGTCATGCCTCATTGGTCACACCATGGGGAACAATGCAATCGAAAGCGGCCCTAACTCCGATTACGTTTATGACCATGGATGAAGATCTTTCAATGTCGCAGTTGCTCAAAAACGCTAATATCACATTTGGAGTTAATTTTGATAATGAAAAAGTAATCGGGCTGGATATTGTAAGTAAGGACGGCATGCGTGTGTTTGAAGTATATAATCCTCTCAGACCTGTGTCACTCTCAATCGCTGTGGAAAAGGTCGACTGGCACTCTCTCAGAATGAAAGCAGGCGTATGCTGGAATCTAAAGTATCCGCAACGATCTTCTCTGGGACTGGATATTTATGCGTACAAACGATCTACTGGGTTATCTTTCGGCGGTTACGTTGCTGGCGCAGAGTATGGTATAGTTACTCTACACTTTGAACACCTTTTCACCAGCTCCAAATTAGCTCAAAACTTGATGATAAAGTGGAATCAACATTCTGGAAAACTGGGAGATTTTGGTTATTCTCTTAACGTTACCGACAAGTTAGTAGGCTTTAGACGAGTTGCTGAGTATGCATTTCGACTGGTGATACCCTCTCGGGCTGTCCTCATCTCTGGGAATATTGACTCATTGGAAGACAAAAGTGTGAAAAGAAATCTCGCGGTCGCTTGGGATGCTGTCAACAATCCAGAGAAGGTCCTTAAGGTTATACTTGTTACGGAGCGAACATCTTCTTGGCGAACTTCAACTGTAAGCCAAGTTCTTCAATTAGAACATGTTGCTTGGAGTGATCCTATGACGGTGAGAATGGACAAATCTCTGGTTCATGATAACTTACGCGATATTGCTATTAAAGTAATGCCTAGCATGGACCCTTCCTCGCACTTGGAATGGTCAGCATCTTGGGAGAATAACGATTGGTCATGTTTCTCCACAAGTCTTCTTCAAACGTCATCGAAAATAGACTCAAAAGCAATATACAACATTTCAGACATGAACCAATACGTGAAAATTGACCATATGCTAGCAACGGGTGAGTACAAACGTTTGAAAATGAGCCTGGACAGAAATGACGACTCCCTCAAATTCGCCATTCAGACCGGAAACATGGAGAACCCAACTACAGTGTCATCATTGAATGCGAAATACATGGGTGACACATATACAATCACAGGGGCCCTTTTGTCATATCAATTAAGTGGACGTATCCGTGCGTCTCTCCCATACTTGGATCTTATACTGCGTCAAAAGAATACGCACAATGTTCACGTCATGTGCGGATTAACTCACCCCAAAGAAATTGTCTTCAAAGCGTCCCGATCTGAGTTTACAAGGACCATAAATGACGTAACTGTAATGATACGTTTAAATTCATCAAATCTTTTGTCGACCCGGATAAATTGGCGCCCTGAGCTTGCAGATGAAATCGCAGAGTATGACTGGCTGAAGGCTTCCAAGAATCTTCTAAGCAGCTTACTTCCATCGTTTCCTGAATTCACGTCAGCCATTCGCTCTGAACTGGAGGGACACTGGAATCTATTTTCATCACCGGTTAAACACTTTATTGGCTCATTCTATCAACTCTCTATGATAGAAGTTAAAATTATGCTTCAAGAGCTTCAAGTTATAGGCAGCCATGTCCAACAACTTTATTCACGGAATGCCTTTTACCTGAAGGACTTATACGAGCTGGTGAAAGCCAGCGTATCCCCTTTGCTTGACGTCATGTAAGATTTACTTGTATAAGCAACATTCGGGAAAGACAAATACGCACAGGTTTTGATGTCATATCCGTTTTATTTTCAGGAAAAATGTCGCAGATCAGCTTAAAGAGATGTGCAAGCTTATTTGTCAACAATTGATGAATCTAGGTACTAAAATGTCTAATTTAGTGGTCAAGTACTACGGTCGGCTGGAGACTCACATAATGCAGGCATGGGAAAATGCAGAAGACTTGATAGTCAAGCTTTGGACAAGATACGCAGAGCGCTTACAAGAAATGTCAGAAGAGTTGGAAGAGTTTATCGATGCCTTGGTTGAAGCCCTTGAGGGAAAAATTGACATGTTGGAAGAGAAACTTAAAGCAATAGGTTTCGTAAGAACTGCTATACGACTGTATCGAGATTATGTTACATGGTTAGATGAAATTCCATTGGATGACTACGTGGAAGCAATCGAAGACTTTTTCCAGATAAAGTACTGGGTTATATTAAATTTGCTAGCCTTATGCTTTAAACTGTACGCTTCAATAAAACTTTTTTTAAAATTATAGAGTATGGGACAAACTAGAAGCTCTATTGGGTCCTTACTTGGAGGCTGTAAGGAACGGTTTGGATGATGAATACATACGCCAATTGCTAGAAACACCCCCAATCCCGTATATCCGTTTCCTCCTAATACAAACGAAAAACGCCCTTGTCCGTGTTTGGAACGTTGTCGAGTTTGAGCAAAAAGTAAAGGATTTGTTGCGACATGGTTTGAAAAACTTGGATGTACTCATGCAGCGAAATTTTCCGTCGTGGGATCTCAATTGGGACTTTGATTCAGGAATAATCGAATATGACCAATCCCTGAGCTTTTTTGATTGGGCGGACTTCACCAAAAGCCCACAATGGAGAATCCCACCCCAAGAAGCTGACGAAGTCAACCAAATAACAAATTTATATTACCAGATTATGGATTACGTCGAAAACCTCAAGCCAATTTTCGACTTGAGAATCCGTGATGTGCTGCCTCCATTTGGAAGTTTTGCAATGATGGCTGGAGATCATCACTACTACACATTTGATAAAAAGTACTTCAGATTCGCTGGTGAATGTAGTTATGTCCTTGTAGCAGACCTACTTCATAACAGCTTTTCCTTCATCGTAAACTACGAATGGAGCGAAGGAGCTATCCGCAAGAAATCTTATAGCATTGTTTTGCCCGATCACACAGTTGAATTTGATGTTGCTAATTTCAAAGTTACCATAGATAACAAGAAGACCGAGCTTCCAACGAAAGTCGACTCAGTTTACATTCGACGTCAAGAAACCAAATTGGATATCTATGACATCCGTGGTTATGAAATTTCATGTACGCTTTCTCCAAGTGTGTGTACTTTCACCACCTCGGGCTGGTATTTTGGTAAACTGGCTGGCCTCTTAGGAACTTATGACAATGAGCTTATCAACGATTTCCGTAGCCCCGACGGCGATGTTATAGCGGATGTCCCAACTTTTGCATACTCTTGGAGAGTTGGCAAAACGAGGAATCAGTGCAGAATTAAAAACTTCGTAAAGGAAGAAGCAGTTATCTCTGATGTGGACAATATTTGTTACGACTTGCTCTCCAATCGCAATTCGCCATTGCGTCCATGCTTTAACACGGTGGACACTGAGATTTTCATGGAAATGTGCAAACACGATGTCTCAAAGAATATAAACAGCGCTAACAGGGCAGAAAGTGCATGTACATCGATGAGTGCTTATGTGACAGAATGTCAGAAGCGTAATATAGATGTATGGATGCCACCAACATGTGGTGAGAAGCACAACTTTTAATCCTGACACTTATCATATTTTGCAAGTTATCATTCAAACTATATTGTAATTGTTATTAAATGTAATTCATGTTATAGTGAGATGCAAGCTGGAGGATGGTACAGCTCTGACAACTGGAGAAAATGCGACCTTACAAACAAATAGCCTTGAATCCACACCGCCAACTTCGGCTGACGTTGTCGTTTTACTGGAAGAGCAAGACTGTATGGATCAATTGGATATTTTTAGTGCTATAACGAAATTGGAAGCTGCCCTAAAAGCTGAAGGACTGACTGATAATAGATACGCTATGGTTGGATTCGGTGGCGAAGGAATTCATTACGACGCTCATCTGCAGACCACTTCGTCCAATGTGTGGTCACACAGTACTCTTTTCAAAGTTCCAGAAAAAGGAGACGTCGTTGGAGCGAGGGCATCTGACTTATATAGTGCCATTCATTTTGCATCCACTATGACATATAGGGCAGGTGTATCGAAAACGTTTATTGCGATTACCTGCGGGGATGATAAATGTGGAGATCCGGTACGCTACTCTGACACTTTAACGCTGTTGATCGAGAATGATTTCAAGATGCACATGATTGTTCCAAAACCATTCACATTAAAGGTATGATAAAATGTTAAGTAGTGTTTTTTGCTATAATAATACAGTCACAAAGTTATATATGGTCAATATATTTATGATGACTGGTGGGGTGATTTGTTACAGGAAAAGAAAAAGCAGGACGCAGGAAATCGAATTTTAGGATTTGATGCCAACGGCGTTTACACAACGATGCATGCCAAGAGGGATCCCTTAATAGCTGATGCTAGCTTCAAGAGACACTTGAACTTGCCCAAGGATCTTTGCACACCTTTGGCAGTTGAAACAAATGGGACTAGATTTACATCCGACAATCTAACTAAAAAAAATCTTGACGTCTGGGCTCGACGTGTTGCACAGACTGCAAGTCCTTCAGAGTGTCAACGTTGCGAGTGCGTCCCGGATAGGAATGGCGGATCCCGTTTAATGTGCCACCAATGCGTCTCACCCACACTGTGGAGCATTATGGAAGAATGGAAAAATTATCAGTCACAGGAAGTGGATGATGTATTTGGATTAGAAATTCTTGAATCAGAGCCATTTTTAATTGCTCCACACTAGTTAATGTTAAAATATTCCGCGTACAGCTTTATCGTTGTTCAAAAATATTCGTTTTTTATTAGTTTAGGTCAGATTCTCCATATTCGATACATTTTTGCATGAATATTCTTCTTTTACAGTTCTACGGATCGGTGCCTCTTCAGCAATCGTTTGTCTCGCGGCTAAATTAAGTAGCAATAACATGTAGCTATTTAAACTAGATAATTACGACTGACAATTATGTAAGTTAATATAATGTTAATGATCATCAATTATTTCCAATTTGAGTAAAATAAAGTTTGTCAAAGGTGAAAACTTCTAATGTATGCCTCTTAGGTATATTATTTAGGGTTTTGGTTGTACTGAAGTCATGAAGACTCACCTGCGGTTGAGGAGAAGCTGAGAGTTTTCGACTGCGTGCAATGAAACCAGATAATGAGGATTACCAATTGTTACCTGTCATCTAATTTTAGCATTACAATATCAATGTTATCACCGAATAGTAACAACTGTGAATGCAAACTTCTTTATACTTTCATTTCACTGCTTTGGGAATACATGAGTCATTTTCACTATCGTTACTTTTACAAGTAAACCGACATTTGAATTTTAAAGCACTATTACAATCGACATCATTTAAGATGGAATCTCGTGCTCTAAGAATCCATTGGTTTCAACTTGCTGAGTACGTACGTTCGTTGTTTTTTTTAGTAGCTTATTGAATGTTATGAGTTTCTCATATAGGAGGTTAGCATGCTTGAGTAAAAAGAACGGGCTAAATTGCCAGTCCGTCTTATGAACATCATCTCCTTATAGGGTGGACACACCTGCTTCTCAAGTCACAAGCGATAAATACCATCGAAAAAAACCATAATGTTTGGTTTCATTCTATTCAACAATGGTCATGCAATACTTATATGACATACATCTAAATGAAGTCATCAGGCTCAAAAACGACGCATATTATTCCCTAATTCGTCGTTACATTATGAATGTACATTCTCTATAGATTCTTCAAATGAATGCGAAACTGATAAGCAATCAAATAAAACAATTTGGAAATTCTATATGTGGATGAAGATTAAAATCTTTGAAATGCCCAAACAATGGAAGGGTCAGCCTATGGCTTATCTTTCCCAAATACGATTTTTATACATACATTATTTACCATCAAAACTGGTGCACACGATGCTCGGATGTTACGAGCCACACGGCTCGGTACTCGACATTTGAAGTTCTCCGAATCATTACTCCATAGCAAATTTATATTTATAGCCGATGTTGTGCTGCAAGCTTGTCAAATATAGACCCCTCCACTCGTAGCCTTTTTACGCTGACTGATTAGTCAATACTCAATGTTGAGAAAAGAATATTGGCGAGAACAGTCAGTGAATAAAAAGAATGGAACTGTTTTAAGGAGCCAATCTTACAATCCATCTTTAACAGCTGAGCCAAAAACGTGTCTTATGTTATGAATACTTTGGATGGAATTGAATTGGATACAATATTTTCCAATTTGGTGCTGGATAATTTTCCGAAAAACGTAATTTGACTTTGCAACAGTTATATAGCAATGCGGCACATAACCAAAAATGAAAGCAGACACTGGGCTAATGTAATAGAAGATCCGTTTATAGTCAATAGAGCTTGATATCTCACATAAATATTTTTATATTCATATGTTTTTTTTAGATTGATTCTGATTTCATGAATGAAATCTTCACACTTGCTTATGCATAGCAATCTTTGTGCTAACCAAAATTGTACAACGTGTAATGTGGCTTTGTATACGATTCGGTCAGAAATATTAAAAAATGTATACCATTTTTGATTTTGTTTATGTATTGCGGAGTATTAACAAGCTCTGATCAGTTACCTATATAAGAAGTTACGTGGCCCATTTTAGTTTCGTCGTTGAACTTAACTCTACCATTGAACCCAAAAAGCAGTAGGTACGAACCAGAGTAAAGAGTTCGTCTTGAAGAAGGCTAAGGTGCGCAAACCTGAAACCACCAAAATAGTGGATTCAACAGAAACAGATATGTCTTCCTCATTGAGAAGCGGACATCGCAACACATACCTTCACTATCATGCCAACTACTTGATGAAAGTGCCTGAATTGCATGCATAAAAAAAATGTTTCACTGTATGGTTTCTTTCTACGAAACGAAATCTATTGTACCTAGTTGCCACTCTCTAACTTATATTTGTTTTTGGTGACATTATTAAGTAGCGAAAGCTACTTTATAAAATCGTCGTGGTTGTCTGTCCGTCCGTCCGTCCGTCCGTCCGTGATCACGATATCTCTTGAACGCTTAATCGGATCAAGCTTATTTTTTGCACACAAGCTCCAGGGTTCTCTAGCATGATGTGGTGTCAGTTTCAGGTCCATACGTTTAACTGTTCCTGAGTTAATGGCCACATAACTTTAATTGTTCGTTAATTGACGAAANTGACGAAATTTTTTTATTCATGTTTTCGAATGAGCTTTTTAAGCTGACCATTTTTGCTCATTGAACCCATGCTTAGTTTTGTCATCTTAACGAGTTAATGGCCAATTAACTTTAATTGTTCGTTAATTGACGAAAATTTTTTATTCGTGTTTTCGATTAAGCTTTTTAAGCTGATCATTTTTGGTCATTGAACCCATGCTTAGTTTGTCATTGTTGATTCATGTTTTCGATTGAGCTTTTTAAGCTGATCATTTTTGCTTCTTGAACCTATGCTTTTATGTTTAATGTTTTGCAAACTTTCGGCAATTTATCTTTCGCTACTTATGGGAATCGTGCTTCAGCGTTTTATTACTTCCATTGTTGGTTTAGGTAAACTAAAGCAGATAAACTGACTAAAAGCCTTTGAATTGATAGAAAAAACAGAACATAAATGGGCCTTTCCTCTTGGTTTCTGTTAATGATCACATTAGAATAGAGTGGAGAAAGTAGATTGTTGATGAGAAGAGCACCGTTGTATGTTCTGATGCAGTGTGATAATAATAATGACCATTATCAGTAATGAGAGTCAAAACACGTATCTTACGCACATTTCCCCATCATGGGCTCGTTTAATGTGACCGTATTATTCTAATGTCTTTTTTCGCCTTCATTAGGTTGCATGTTGGGAAATCTGAACAGTTACTACTTGAAGGTCGTAAAAATTTAGAAACAAACTTGGGTTAGATGTTTGACGATGATAACTAACACGAAATACCACAAACTAAGATTGTTGTATGGATGTACTAATTTAGCACCACTGAATGGGTTCCTTCATACATCCTTGTCGTGTATGAAAGGTAACTCTAGAATGCAGATAATCTCATATGATAAGCTTCTCGATTACTTTGACATTGTGGCAAGATCTGTTACATCAGAAAACAGAATCACTACGAAGAAAAACAGCAGAAACATAGCCTACCCTGTTTGTAGGAAAAGCATGACCCGATTTTTAATACAACCGAAGTTGTCAAAAATAGGGAATACAAATAGCAGCACTGCGGCAAAGAAAACCATGAAACAAAAACATAAGGTTGGAAATAAAGAGATGGATAAATTTCTGTACAAATTGCAGAAGCAGCTGCACAGCGAGGCATTTTAAAACTGTAATGAGCAGTTTTATTGGTTTCTGCTCTTTTTCCGGCTGCCACTCCTCTGAAAAAGAAGAATCTTTGGTATCATGAAGTTGGTCCTACCACCGTTGAGTCTTCCGATAAACACGTTTTAATAGTATGAGAAAAATGGCAAGTTGTCGAAAGTGAGAATGAAAGTATGAGAAGAACACCCTAGTTGCCAATCAATTGAAACTTTCTTTCATATGCATCAACAACGTCCAATTTAGTTTTTGCCGTAAAGAAAGGAACAATTTTCTTGTCCTTGAATGAAGAAGGATGAAGCATTTGGCAATCATAAGGATTGGATCCAATGGAAAGCTTTGGGCTATTTGAATGGGAATTAAGTGAAACCATGACGCATGATGCAGTACCGCGGCAAAATTTCCACGAGAAAAGTTTGATAACTTGCTACAAAACATATTTTGCTCGGGTTATTTAGAAACACCATTATACACTGTTTACGGTTAACTTTCCTATCTTGTGTAATTTTACACAGGGAAAGTCAATAGTCTTCAATAAGAGCTTAGTGTCCTGGGCCTTAGGCTCGCTAAGCTGTTCTCAATGTTCATCATATTCTCAACTCTTACTCTGTGTTTTCCCCCACTTGGTCAGAAGTTTGATAATTTCAGAAAAGTTAGAATAGAAACACTCTGACCAATGAATCCCAGAGGTTTTAAAATGAACTTCAATTGAATGCATATATTTTAGAGTATACATGCCCTACTTCTTGCACATGACTAAAACGGAAACTGACTCCCTGCAAACTTCACAGTGGAAAAGTGAGGAGTACCCAAATCACATATATGTATACAAAGTTATTTGTACATCCAGTCTGTAAACAACCTTCCAACCACCTCATTCGTGAAGAGTACATGACGTAGTCAACTCTTTATAGTACTTCCTTTTCATTCTCCCTCTTCTAATTTAGCTTCCTGTATCTTTTCCACCAAGATCGTATGAGTATGATACCTTCTCTAGTCAAGATGCCAGAAGAATGTTTGGTAGTTACATGGTGGTAGCGTCGGTTCGACCACTGATGAAGACGATGATGACTGTTGTTGCGGTAAGATTCTCCTGCTTTTTGAGTTAGGGCGGAATAGTAACCACCAAGTAATGAAACATCTTAGCATTTTTAATTAGCATAACTGCGGTAGTCAGTACCCACGCGGTAGACTTGCCCGGTTGCACTAAAGTAAAAAAAAAACATTTACATGATGTCAGTCATGCTGCAAAAAGCTTGAGTACAAAACCCTCACGATATTGTTAGGGATAAACCCCAAGTGGTTACGAATGTGACGAAGAAAAGGGTTTAAAAAAGTACAGCTCCACGTTGTATGGGTAAACGGGAGACCATGTTTGAGAAATAGTGAAAGTCGCGTGTTACTATGATAAAACTGTAGTAAAGTTGCACCACGAGTTATCTAAATTTGTTGATGTATGTACCGTTACAAGTAATTCATAAGGTTACTTCATACAGTCTTCAAGAGTTTGTGTAGATTGTTTAGTGTCTACTAAGTGTATGTAGAAATTTGGAAAAGACTTTTGGAAAGAACGTTAACTATACTAAATGTGAGAGCATAAGTAGCGATTCATTGAAAAATTGGCTAATTCTCTGGACGAGCTGGAGTAGAAACATATTCATGCCACCATTTTTAGTGAAGCTAATCTCATTTCCCAGTGCATTGAGTTAAAACGAGCATTTCGTCTATTTTGGGAACCATGGACCATCACATCATGTAGAAACGTAGATGGCTACCATGGGCTCCTGACTAAATAAACGGCACTAAATAAATACGAAAATTTCTATTGTCAGTATTGTCCTTTGTTGAATCATGTGGGCCTCTTGATTATGATGGTAGCTCACACGCCCAAAATTTGCAGACCCGTGTTTTAACGTGACCCGTCGCAGATACCCACATTATTACATGTTTAGACAAAGATGAAAATTGAGCTGCACGGACGGTTTTTTTTTTGCTGTAGTTTCATTTCCTTAAACACGTAACACAACTAATGATTTCTAGCCGTCATCAACCGTGTCGCGTTTAGCTTTTTTAAGTGCATGACAAGCTATGTAGATTTATTCCATCAAACTTCAAATAACACGGTTCTTATTAACAGTATTAAGCATGAACTGGTCTAAAACCTTCGTGCAATTGCACATGTTCAACTGGCAACATCCCGAGTTTCACTTTGATATTGATAATTTATAACTCACGCAAGTTATAATATTTGGTTGTAATATTAAAAAGCATTCGCTGCCTTTGCTTCTTGTCATAACGTTCCACAGTATCATGCTTTCTTTTCTCTATTAAAAAGGCAAATCTTTACATCAGCCTAAACCACTTATTATTCAAATTTTTTCCTGTGGGTAAAGTAGACCTGAAAAGTGGTCTTCATTAAACGATGAAAACAGCCTCTATAAAGCTTTCACCCTGTTTGCAGAATAACGGAAGGACTTCCTTCTTGTTTGCCATTATTATTTATTCTTCCATCCTCTCTTTCAACTAACATGGACACGGACAGGCAGGAAGTAAGTTGAGAGCTATGAACAACAAAGGCCTTTTCTTATGTTATCCATGTTTAATAGAAAACCATATGCTGCCCCTGTGTGTGTCCCTGTTCATAAGAGCACTTCAACTTTTTTAAGACGTTGTAACTTTTTTCTTGCTGCTTGAGTGTCTCCTCATTTCTCATTCCATTTTTCAATAGTCGTTCTACATGAAGAGTGGGGTGCAGAGAAAAACTTTTCTAATAGAACCATATGAATAGGTATCATGGTATGACGTCCTGCTGGGATGTATGACGTGACTTTAGACTGGCCAAGAATGAGTACTCCCTCCACGAAAAAAACACATTACTATAGTCATTCATGCTGTTAAGAGAACAACAGGAGGAACAACAGAGCAGCAAAGTTTTTTAGTGGTTGTATTGCAATCCATTATCATGAGGTGTGGTATGAGCACCAGTGGAAAAAAGTGCCTAGCAAAGCAATGCATTATATTACAATGTACTTTCTCTCTATTCTTGTTTTTTTCTACGCCTGGTTTTCACCTTGAATTTGTCCATTCAAACTTATTTATGTCACAGAGTTTCCTTCTTTGTCAAGTCTTCTCCCAAAAAATGTATAAAAAGAAAGTAGGAAATAATATATTACAAATTACTACCCAAACTCACTTTAGTCTTTGATGGTGCAGTTAGTCGGACTACCGACTATTGTACATATTAAGCAAGAGGGCTTGCATGTAACAAAAAAATGATTGGTTTAGTTTTGACAGTATGCAGCATAAAAGACCAAGACCACAGGAATTGTACGGATCTCTCTCCGGTGTTTTCTCCATTTTCTCCACTCAACCATGACGAAAGTCCCGTGTTTCATAACAAGCAAATCATTGACAACAACATTGCTACGGTTGAAGACTCCATAGGAGCATAATCTTGTCTGTATGGGCAAGTACAATGTAAGGATACCTAAGACACATTCTTCAATACCATTCCCACAGTATGCATTTTTTATTGAGAATTACCAGTTATTAGGGTTCTGTCTGAGTCACACTATGAGTTTATTTATTTGCTGAGCTTATCTGCTAGTAAACATGAGTATTTTCTGCACATGTACTCCCCACTGTTTCTTACAACTCACTACTACTGCCACCAAAAGTCACGTTGTGACGAGAACATCACAAACAACTTTCATCTAGCCAAAGAAGGTACTTATTTTCAACTTTTGATTGAGACATCTAAGTTTAAAAGTTGAGGAGACAAGAAATGTATGTTTTCGCCACATGAGACACTTTCACATAGGTACTCTTCGCGTGGATGACAATGATCATTGAAATTTCCCGATGGAATTGTGTCGATGTCTACGGCAATCAAACTTTTGTAGGCCAAATTCTTAGCCCTTCTTTACCAATGTTTTCTATTTTCACAAGGCTTTCTAATTGCTATTTGGTGTATAAATTATGTCTTTGTGGCTCATCGCGATGAACAGGGAATTTTTTCTCTTTTTGATATGCGTTCAACATTATACTGAGAAAAGGTTAATTAAAGATTTAATGAGACACTATCGGTAGTACCTACTACTTAAGCATTATCTATTTTTGAGCATACGAAATAATTACGAAAGTGAGCCCACAGAAAATCCAGCAACAATAATCAATTTGGGTTCGTGTTTAATTATTTCCTTCAAGCAGTATTCTATTCGCTGTGGTCGCATTAATGTTCCATTTTCTCCTCACACAAACACAAACAAACTCACAAAAACATTTTGTATAAAAACAATAGAAGAATCATGCAAATATGTCAGTGTATTTGACTGACGCAGTGAAGGTCATTGCTCTATTTTAAGTCACAGCTATGGACGAGTTGAAACTGAAACAGGTATGCTACACGTTACAGATAGTGTCATATTTGACGGTTGACAAGACACTCAAACGGTCATGTGGTCGTTTAGCGGGAACTACATTACAGATTTATGGAATTTATGCATTGCCCACGCCAGACAATCATTTTCATTTTGACTGACGGTCAATGAAAGCACTATGCTAACGAACTTTTACTGTCGCTTGTCCCACCGATATATGGTGGAATAAGGTTGTCGGTTTAGTTGGAGGACACATCGTTCCAATCTGCTGACAATATTTCAACTATGAAAAAGATGTGAGTTAAACTTCAGTAGGTTTTCGTTTTCATGCAGTTTCAGTGTGCAAGTAGTTAGGGCCGCAATCGAGCAGCTAGTGTCACACACTTCATTTTATGAGCAACACACTATTCTGGATTGTGGATTATTTTAGAAATTTTGCTGCATACACCAAAATCGTCTTACTGCCTTCTACCTGCAATTCAAGAGGTAAATTTGGACTACCCAACCCAGCTCGACAAGAATGGATTTATAACCACGTCACATTACCTTTGTAGCCATTTTTTAAAAACTGCAATTTGACAGAAACAGAATTGGAATTACTTATCCCTTTTTACGGACATATTAAGCCTGTAAGAAGGCTACATTGATATTGCATCGACGTAATAAGGAAAAAATATTTGTGAGAATAAAGCTGGAAGTCTGTTGGGGCACATGAAATATTACAAGATTTTCGTAAGTGGATTGTAAAGAGGACACTTTCTTGCTCAGATGGGCTTAACTGCTTTCACCAAATCTCCACCCACTCATGTCTCAGATTTGCGTTGATGAAATGATGCAGTGTTAAAAAGTGACTCATTCACAACCACGTTTAGTAGCACACTTTGGTATATGTTCTATGTTCCGACTATGTCACGAGGGCAAAATGACGACAGCTTATTGATGATATTTGAAAGTTTATAGATTTACGTGATTATGGTACACTATGCTGACTATGAAATTCAAATAGGAAACCAAATGCAGAATATATATTCGGTGTAAGAAACATTCTAATGTGTTGATGTGAACTGATGGTAATTGTTAAGCGTAATTATAGATTTTCTTTTTGTTCGTATGAGTAGTTGCACAGGTGCCTTCTTGCTTATGGTTATTGGGAAGGTCGCGTTTATCTGTGTACGATGATACATTCCCGTCTACGTTCTTCGTATGGTACCAAAGTTTATAACACCTATGGGATAAAAATCAATGTTGTCGAGCGAAGTTCTAAACTTATATGTGTGTACACTAAATTTAGACATAGTTTCATACTATTATATACATATAAGGGATCAAATCAAACATAAAATAGGAACTTTAGTGATCAAAGGCAAATATTCGCAAAACTGGCCCAAAGGACAGGGGCTTGGCCCTTCTACAATTACAGGCCCTTCAGGTGCTTGATATGTATCCCCTGAAATTGTATGTAATGAAAAGAAGACGAACGTTTATGTAACTGACGACACGAAATTGGTAACGTCGCGCTTGTACCATTAAAAAGGGATTTTATGGTTAATTTTCAGCCCCACATCAGAACGGTTTCAGGTGGCACCGAATCTGATATTGTCTCGGTTGGTAGAACAGACAAGTTGAGAATCCTTCCAAACATGTTATACTTATTCATCCCCATTGCCCCAAATGAATTTGCAGTGGACTGGTGCATTCGACATTTTCTTCGACGAACAAAAAGAAAAATTAGCAGTGATAGAGTGTTGTGGGTGGCTGGTTGCGTTCATCTATTTCATAAAATGGTAGCCTAACAAAAAAAGGTTTGGCAGCCGGTAACCACGCATTCAAGCTTCTCCTCCTTCGAGCCCAGTTGAAAAATATCAGATAAAGAATCAACGGCCGAGTTGAAAAATGTTACATACATAAGACTGTTATATGTACAGGAAGTAAAAGTAAGGCTATATAACAACCAATTTTTCATTTTCTACCTTCCACTTCTTTCATGTTATGACTTGCTTTGAATTCCTATCAGGTGGAAAATAAGGGCACGTTTTGTGTATTTACAAATCGTATAGTATGTCCTAATTTGCAATAATTGAGCAAAAATTCGGAAAAAAAAATACAAAAAGTTATTAAGACCTATTTGTTTAGTTTTGTTGTTTAAGCCTGGTTCCACACATCCAGTTGAAGGTACGTTACTGTCGATAGTTTAAATTCAAATTGGACCGTTTCTTGGGATTTTGGTTTACAATCGTTCCAATTTATTAAGCAAGTCGCCGGTATTATTTAATTGCATGTTGCAAACATGGGAAGGCGTTTCCAGACATTTTCTTTGCTGGATTATCCCACATGAAGGAAATATATGAAGGTACATCCCAGTTACTCAATAGAAAACCGATAAATATGTAGGTCGTTACTGTTCCACCAGGACGACTGGTAACAATCCACTAATCGTAACCGTAAGTAGGTTTTTATTACCATGACAGTGATGACACATAACTACTCGTGAGTAGGGAAAGGATAAAAGCTAGTTATTATGCATGCGTCTAGAGGATGACAATATAGTGGAGCATACCAGAATATCATGTCTTTGACGTGGTGCTTTTACATTCACCGAAACCCCTTTCTCTCGCTTTTTATGTAGCACTTTGTTTCTCGTATTTTGTGTACTTGTGGGTCTGACTCTGGGGAATTCCAGTAAAAGCCGTTACACAGTCGTTAGTTAGAAATGAAAGCAAACAAAACCGGAATTACTTTGAGTAGCTACTTCACTTTCTAGCGACATTGGGAGCTAAAGAGAGTTTTCCGTTATGATGAGATTAAAGTGATGATACCAGTATTAGTAATAATAGTATTGAAATTTCAAATGGATTAGCTTGGAAGTGGGCGGAGAGACAGTTGTTGTCATCGGGCAATATCAAGAGATAATTTTATAATAGCCTTCACGAAATTTACCTTGTATTTGCTTTAAAATTTTCCATTGCGAATAGGGGACAGAGGGCAAAACTGTTTTCATTTATGTTGTCTTATGTTGAGTATTTTGAATTCTACGAATTAAAAAAAGTAAATGTTGAAAAGGGTTGGAGTTTCGATTCGCAACTAAACGCAAGCAATGGAATTTAGGATGCCTACTTTCATGTTCAAAACAAGTAATATTAATGGTCATATTGCACATATTAGACATCTTATCGATTGCGTAGTTAACATCGTTCTAAAGCAAATTATAATAATGGTTTGTAGCTTTCATATTTAATTAATTGCAGCCTCCAAGGGCTTCTCGAAAGTGATATAGTATTGCAAATTTTGTTAATTTCCAAATTGTTCCTCTCTAGGTTTGTCGTAAAGTCGTATGAGGTTTAAGTTATCGAAAAACAAACACTGAATGGTGCATTCATATGAAATGCACCTAGGGTCATGTGGACTTCTAAAAGCTAGTTTGTAAACATATCATCATTAGCGTGACAAAAAAACCTAGTGATGAACAAACAGTAAAATGTACCAGGTAAAGCTACAAAACCACCAGGTCTTCAATACACACGAACTTATATATGAAGCACGAGAGAACTACCAGTAATATTTTAGACCTATGCTATGAGAACTCAATGCCTATAGACTGTTCAGGGACTGCCAACAATCAATAAGTATAGTGCGCAAACATAAATTATTTACATGGATGAATTCAACTAAGAATATTTGGAAGATCCAAGTCAGCATTTTCCTTCCACTCACGTATGCAATATTTGTGTAGTGCAGTAAAAGTACGGCTGAAATAATAAAAACAAGACCTGATGCCTACTTTACGGTTCGTCGTTTTCTAAACAAAACTTGCAAAAGTTGCATAGTCAACATAGTCAAACTGAGGTATGAATGAGATGATCAAACCTGAGGCAACGACATTTCTCGGCAATTGAATAACCTTCCTGTTTGCTCTTCCGTTTTTTTACAAATGCGTACAGAGACCGTGGATTTCTAGAGAAAGTCAGTATTGCATGAACATCCGGTTTTTACGGCTGCCAGCTGTCCATTCACTTGTTATGAAGGGTGCATCAGTGTATCATGGACCGGAATCGGATACACGTATTTTTTCTTTCAGAACAAATAAGTCATAGTTGTATTTATGACCAGTTTATGAACACTTTTCAAGTTTACTATCGACGGCCTCTGTGTTTAGATGTCCAAGTAGTAGATGACTGGAGTGTGAAAAGTTTATTACGAGGTGGTAAAAATCCAGAAAAAAAAACTTTTTTTACTTGGAGCATGCACAAAAAAACTGAGCAACCGCATCAACTGTGAAGTATGAAAGCAACGTCAAATACTTGAGACGATAAATTGTGTAAAATTTTGACAAATCGTTGTTGGATCTAATCTTCCACAGGCGATTTCTTGACAAACAGAAAAAAAAGAACAGAAAAACTCCTAGTTCATTACAGCAGCCAAAGATGAGCCAAAAATATTAATACATTTTGCGTACCGCATAAAATAAAATATAAGAAAATAGTCCAGTCAGATACTTTTCCATACTCACATAGTTTCATTTTTACCGTTATTTGTGAGTGAGCATTTCGGATATTAGGACTTGGTTTCCACATTTTCCGCATCAAAGTGACGAGTCGGTATTCATTTTGCTAACAGCTAGAAAGCATTAAGCTTTCCGGAACGTGTTGGATATTATTTGAGTTATTAAACGTCGACATGACAGGCAAACGTAGAAAAGCTGACATGAATTTTATTTACATGTACTTTTAATAATCCATGAAAATATGTTGTACAGATCAAGTGTTTTTTGGTTCAGCGTGAAAGTAATAAATGAGCATTAAAGTAGACGGGCTAAAAAGTTAGCCTTGTAAATTATCATTGCATTAGAAAAAATGGGAACAGACTTAGCGTTATGCACTAGAACAGGGAGTGAAAGGAAGTAGTGAAGTGCTATGAAAGAATTTCTTCGTGACTCGTCTAATTGTCATAGCTGTGCTCCACCATTTCTGTATCTTCCTCGCTATGCCATGCTTCAGCACATTTCCTTTTTTCTTCTTCTTTTCTTTTCATTCCTTGAAAGCACTTGAATTCACTTGGGAAAAAGACGCGTCAGTAAAATGGAGAGTTCAGATTGTCCTCCATTATTATTATGATTATGCTTAACTTTATTGTTTGTCCGTTGTTGCTCTAAAAAGTAGAAGAAAAAAACTCAGAGAGGAAAAGGGAATATAAAAAAAGGAAAATGAGGAGAAAGCAGCTATTTCATATTTTCTTTCTGTCCTCTTGTCTTTTCTATCCCAAGTATTTCTTTTTGGTGCAATAGCCGTAAACAATGATATAAGAAATTGTGCAAAAAACAACCACCCACTTTTTATATTCATCCACACACACTGACTAGTTTCAGTTTGCTTGGCAACGAAAATGCTGGATCCCTAACAGCGTCTTTTCGAACAAAATTCTTCTTTATACCCATTTTTTTTCTCAGGATAACTTTCGGGCTACAAACAGGAGATTTTGAAGTTACCATGAATTCATACCCACATATTCTAAATAAGTTACTTCGCAACTTACTCTGCTAAGAAAATGTGTATATGACAACATGGGAGTGGTGATGGTTGTCATCGCCACCGAGACATTATTGCGTATGAGTCTGTGCACTTTGTTTCCTCTTAATAGAATATCTGCTGAGATGGACGTAAAATTTTTTTTTGGTAAAATATGCACCCATGGAACTTCTGTCATGGATAGTGGCGCAAGTTGTAAATGACACGGCGACGCTTTCACCGCTTAGGAGCTTCACATTGCATCACTTTACATATCAAAAGACTAGGCGAAAAACACTAAACTGGGAGAAAACGGATGAAGTGGTATTGTAACGGGACGCGGATTTTTTTCTGTGAGCAATCCGTGTATGTGTTGTTGTTATCTGCCTATTATCGTTTTCCTCTGCATTATGTGTTTATGATTCATGTCTGACTAAGCGTACGAGTGCGTTTTCCCATCCATTCGTTAGTTTACATAACAGTAAAATACGAGAAAAGTGTACTCCATGTAGTGGGATTATTGCTGTGTTTTTATGCATCCGTACTCCTTTGTGAAACGCTCACAACTTTTCAACTGTACTTAAGGGAGAAAACAAAGGTGATCGGGGAGAGAAGAGCAAAGATGGTTCGAAAGATGTCCATGTGACCAAACTTGGTATGAATAGGTAAAATATTGCATCTATCTCTCCATTCTTAGTGTATAATGCCCTTTACAAAGGGAGTACATTTTCTAGTAAATAGTGTGTCGTTGTATATGCTTCAGCGGTGTGTGTTTCATACAAAATATATTCTTTTATAGTAGACAACTCAGAAGTATAGAGTAATAGAGAATGTTCCATTTTACGTCTTCTTTTTTTACTCTTCTTCATTCTTTTTTATTGCGAAAAGTGAACAAGTCTCTGACTAACTTTTTTACCCTTTCCCTCTTCTTTTTGCCACATGTTCGTTCTCCTTTCACTCCAGTTGTATAAAAGGAAAAAAGCTCTGGTTTATACTTCTATAGTTGAAGAAAGTTAGATGGGATATGATGTAAAGAAAAGAAAGAAGGAAAGATGGTGGTAGCTTTATGTAAGCATTACACACCTTTCCGCTGGAATATTTTACTACGGTGCCTCTTTTTCTACCATGAGGTTTTTTGGGTGGTTTTTGTTCAGAAACGCACTGGAGAAAAAAGGGTGATGGTTGAATGACGGAGACACTCCCTCCAAAATAGAGCTGGAAGATCATGTGTAAAAGCACATGGTAAACTATCAATTTGCAGGATTTTCTGATGAAACGTACAAAATAGCTCGCTCGTTGCAACTGTTCGTATAGGACAAGGACGTGGTGGACGGTTGTCGCTTGTGAAATCATTCGCGTTTGAGATAGACTTTTATAGATAGATCGATAGATTCTGTTTCAAGTGAGAATCAAACTAGAAAAGTAAATTCGTTCTTTTCAAGTAGTTTA
>JAAXOA010000066.1:0-42208 GCA_036561885.1 Salina celebensis | reverse complement strand
GAAACTGGCCCTGAATTAACTTCATATACAATTCGGTCTGGTGATGTTGGAGGAACAGCGTCAATAACTGCGGGGACCTTAACAATTTTGAATGCTTGTTTAAGCCGTCTTAGATTAGAACATTGGAGCTGATCAATGTCAGTTTTTGCTGCGGACATTTCTCCAGCGATAGTTTGGCTAGACGTGGTAACTGCTTTAAGGCTTGTAACAAGTAACTGTTCTGTTTGGGGAATAACATCTCCGTCTTTTGTAATACTTAGCAAGGAGATTGAAGTGGTATTTGCTTTTTTTCCAGTTTCAGGTAGTACTTTACGCATTGCTAGTGTAATACCATCATAATCTGGAGCCAGTAGGAGTGAAGTACCCATGAGTAATCCTGTTACAAGGGCTTCAAAGTCATTTGCTTGTGACACCAATTGATGTAGTCGTGATTGCTTAAGTTTATCAAACATAGACGTAACAAATGATTTGCTGAAGGAAAGTCTGGAAGCATTGGTTGCACCTTCCGAGAGCTCCAACTTTACAAAATCCGCTTCACTCTTTTTGATTGAAGGGCTGACATTGTTTACCTCTACGCTCTGGAAAAATATTTCTTCTTCGGAAGCAACGCTGCTTACAGCGTCCTCAAGTGACCAACCGGATATAGAGTTTGGATTAATTTTTATATCAATCTTTTGCAAATTAATAAGGGTAAGGTTTGGAATGACTGGTATATCCATCTGAACTGAGTCATCAAATATATACTTGTTGTTTGAGGACTTACTACTTTCAATGATGTTGAGAACAGTGGCACGCCTTCGCTGTGTGTTGTAAACAAAGAACATACGCTGGGACTTCAGGCGTTCTTTCTCTGAAGCTGATGTAGGGACATACGCATATATTTCGTATGAATCAGTAAGCCCGGCTCTAGATATTAATTCTCCTAAAATAGAGCTGCTAATGAAATGTGCATTTTCGGTTGCATCGGTAGAAAATCTTTTGTTCGCATAATGATTGTAATACGCATACTTAATGCAGGTAACAAAATTGTCTGCAACTGCATTTTCGACGATTTGGTCATAAAATCCAGTAAATGAAGGAATGTCATGAGTAACAACTTCAGCATTGTCCAATGTTCCGTTAGTATATCCTACCAGTGTCTTTTTTGCTGTTGAGAGTAAGTTCGAATTATGCAATGGCATCGAAAGATGGGACATTCCGGGCTGAAGGGATATTATGGCTGGTGTTGCTGCTAGTGATACAAACCCGTTGTTTGACCGCTTTGGGAAGAAAAGTAGGCTGTGACCTCCGACATTATGGTAGTTTTCAATGACAACGTCAAACGTTGTCTGAACGTTTCCAGACAGGAATCCGTGCGCATATCCAATAATGTTCGCGGCAGAAAGAATATTTTGCATGGTTGACTCATTGAACACAGCATTAAGTTCATTAAGAAATTGCGCATATTTTTCTTCCTTCATTGTTGGGGATAGTGACAAGTCGATGCTTTCAGCATATGTTTGAATTAGATTACCAGTTGGGGTTGGAACCAGGACATATTCGGTTTCGTCTCCAGTGCATGGTAACGGTTTGTAATCTGGTGTAATGATGAAAGACTTGTTGTCATCGATAGTTCTCAAGTAAGACTCAACTTGTACCTCTTCAGGAGTTACAACATTTCCGGGAAGATGACATTGGAAACTTTTAGATTTCAAGTAGTCTTCCAGCTTTTCCTTTGATTTCTCGAAAGCCGCTTTAGTGGTAGTTATAAATGTTCTAACGACCAGTTTATTGTCAATATGCAACATCACATGGATAAGACTACTTTCAAATAAGTTCTCTTTGTGCATATATAAAGCTGGAAGTGCTGAGTTTAGTAATCTGGATGAAGATTTTGTTTCCGGAAAAGTATTTAGGACGGAATGGTATACAGACCCAGCCAAAAATGATTCAATGTATGGAACATCACTTGAAGCCAGTTTGTCAAGTATCTGTTTGAGAATTTGGGAATATTCTAAAGCCTCGGATGCAGTATTCACAGGTACAAACTCATTTTTGCTTTGGTTTAACTTTGATCTGATAAACAGAAGTTTTGTCAGTTCCCTATTCTGTCGGCTTACCCGACTGTTAGCAGATCTGAGAGAACACTCTTCAAATGGCATGGTGCCGTTGGAACCCTTCAGCACTCCTGTATCCTTACAATCAATAAGACCAGACAAATCAGATGCGTTTGTGGGGTATATTTTGCCACCTGCTCGTATACCATTAAGAATGTTGCCCAGTTCCATTTCAAAGTAGGCCTGGTCTTCTTCTGACAGAGAACCTGCTTTCTTTAGTTGCATGTATACGTTTTTGGCAACGTGTCGTAGTGATTCTTCGCAAGCAGGGAACGGAATGCTAGCTGAGCTGCATATTAAATCTATCACTTCTTCTACTTTCTCAAAATATTCGTCAATTTTTTCGGTCATTTCTTTCGCATGCTCAAGTTTTGCATTGATCAGGTCAAATCCTTCTAGATCGCTCCAATCAGGTGTTCTAAAGTCGTCCTTCATATCTTTGATTTCGCTTGGTAGCTTGTAGTTGTTCAGGAATGATTCGTAGGTTGAATATTCGTTCCATTTCCACTTCGTAATATCAATGGTTTTCTCCATAAATGCTGATGCAGCAAAGGTGAAAGCAACTTTTCCCACTACTTTCCACAGAGGATGATCAAGTTTCTTGCTGGCATCCTTGAAAAAGTTTTTAGCTGTTCCTCTCATATTTTTCATAGCTTCGCGTAATGATGACGGGTTTTTAGACATTTCACCAAACTTTTTATACATTTTGGAGCCTTTCTCTGCATATCCTTTCCCAGTATGAAACCCATCAATAAGACTTGAGAATGTAGATGGGTCAGACCAGTCCCACTGCCAGAACTTGAAGCCTTTCTCATTTTCCAATGCACCGGTTACAAAAGCAAACGCCGCACCGACGGCAACTTGTTTCCACATTTTTTGTCCAGTTTTGCTTAAGTCCTTGATATACTTTTTGAGGGACTTTAAGTCGGTGATGCTGTCTGGTCTGGCTGATATTCCCGCAGAAAATCCGTCTATGAATGCGTTATAAGTTGAAGGATTAGTCCAGTCCCAATCAAATGGGTTCCAGTTTCCAATCGTTCTAGCAGCTTCTAGATAACTACCAGCAACACCAAGTAATAGAGTGGCAGGAAGACCAATGGCGCCAATAGACGCAGCGACAGCTCCAGGTAGAAGTGCACCACCAATGCCCCCGCCAATGATACCGAGCCAAGTTGACGGACTTTTCCAGTTCCATTTAGCCGGATTCCAGGATCCATTCGCTGCAGCACCGCCAAAGTATGCACCCACAACGGCTGCTACAATGATGACAATAAGCCAACCAAAGAACTCTCCATCGGGATCAACCATGGAAACGGGAGAATTGCCTCCGTAAACATAAGGGCTGAAATATTGTTCTTTTGGATCAGGCTGCAAAAATCTTCCCATTGAGGGATCATACAATCTTGCATGAAAATTGTACAGACCGGTCTCGTAATCAATTTCTTGGTTGGAAAACAAATAGCTCAAATGTACATCCTCATCTCCAAAAGTTCTCATTCTTTCACCATATGGCCAGTAGTCATATCCAGCGACGACTTTGTCGCCATGCATTATCAGCCTTGGGGAACCAGCATGGTCGGTAAATACACGGTAAAATAGACCATTCCTAATAAAGCCCAATATTGTTTCTCGAGGACCGTATATATAAGTTGTCTCAATTTCTTTCAAAATATCGCCGTTGTCGTCAAAAGTTACAACTTTGTCCATCAAAACGCGTCCATTTTCGTCCCTGAGATATTTCTTTTCACTCAGAAGCTTGTTTCCGGTTCCAAACACTCTTTTTATTAGCCGTTCACCTTGACCGTCGTATCTGAGTAGTATTCTTCTTCCATCAAGGAGCTCAATTAGAACAGGTCGGCTTGTCACTGGATGATATTTGATTAGCTTGACGCCACGATGTTCAGCGTTAATTATGTTGCCGCCATTGTCGTATTTAAAATCAGTCACTTGTTTGTTTAATCCTTCTGAGTCATACGGTTCATTGATTGTAAGTCTTGTTACATGATTGGAAGTTTCGTCGTACTCCATTTCGTACTTGCGAAGACCAGCGTAAAACATTCGGTGATTTCCGTTAGCATCAATCTTGAAACTCTCATAGTCAAATATGTTGGTACCAATCTCTGATTCAAAGCTTGATGTCAACACTTTTGTGATTGATTGAATGTCAGCCTGGAAATCACTGAGTGCTGCTATGTATTCAGGATTTAGCAAACGTTGCAGATTTTTCGTTGCGTACTGATTACTGAGTAGCATGTTGTAAATTTTTCCTGCGGTTTCTTTTGCAATATTTATTAGTAGTGGTGGGGAAGGGACGTCGTAATATCCATACCAGTTTACGAATATATCCTCAAACTCTTGTGCTGTGTAGAAATTTTGGTTAGAAGAGACAACATATTTGTATAGAAGTTGTACTATTGGTTTTGCAAACAATTCTAAGGACTCCTCAATTTGTGTGAGATCTTCTCTCATTTCAGAGTATCTGAAGATGGACTTGAGTCCTTCCTTTCCAATTGCCGAAGTTTTGTCATCGGCAGTTCCATTGTCGATAATAATGAACTGGGCTGCAACCAAAGCGTCCCATATTATTTCTGCTGTTTCTTGTGATTTAGCACCATTAATTGTATCCGCGATGGAGCTTATTTGTAGAGGACCGTTTTGACTTGTCTTATTGTCCCCAAAAAATTTTGCCTTGACTAGTTCCAAGTGGTTGCCGTAGTTATATGTATGGCCGTATAATGATGTAGGGGGTAGATATTTAGACACCAGTTCCATTAAGCGATATCCTTGGGAGCCAGCACAGGCTAAAGGTAATTGCGAAATTAGGTCTGTAGTCAAGAACCGAATTGGGATATTTGTATCTCTGTCAAGGACTCCGATCCTTTTCAAGGCTTGTATGCATTTATAAAATGTCTGGTCGTTTTGGAATTCATCTACAGGAATTGTAAACCAGGATCGTTGCATGGCATCTAGATTTTCAATTGTTGACCAGGCCGCACTCATAATGTTGGACATTAGTACACCCTTGCCAAATCCACGCTGACCATAGCCACCATCGACAAATGACATGCTTTGTGACAATTGAGGACTTTGTATCCGTGAAAGTTGTCCCGGTGAGTCATATTGAAATTCTGTTATTGTAGGTGCATTTGACAATAGGCCAATGGGGTCGACAAACTCTTGTTCAATTTGGCCAACGGCACTCCATTCGAGTTTTGCGAACTCTGTTGGATTTGATCGAGTTCCTATTCCACTGAGCTTTCCAAGCTTATTGTGACTATGCAACAAATTAAAGGTCGTATCATTTGCACGTCGATTTCGACTAAACTTTCCCAACGGATACATCATTTCCTTCATTTTGCCTCCACTGTAATGCTTACGATAGTTGGTCAACTGTTCTGTGTAAACTGCATTTGAAGTTTTCATGACTACATGGTTAACAGCATTGAATCTTAGTAGCTCCTGATGTGGTGATGATTGACCTCCAGGTCTTGTAGGATCATCTTGGAAGAAGTCGTCATGTGTAAGGAAAAGTCGTACTTTCCCTCTGAGAGTTGGATCACTGTGTGTATCAGAATAAACAATTCGTTGGTGAAGCTGTGACTCTTTGTCAGGAATAGCAGTGCCGTTCTGGAGCTGCATTAGTTCAGCTACTTTCACTGGTTCTTTCAGAAATCCTATTTCAATGGGACGGTTGCTACCACTATGGACCATGTAGATTACGTCTTCAACAACTTGCTCGTCTGATGACAGTGTTTGATTGCTTTCATTAATGGAATACATAAAACGCAAATTGCCTATTTGATCATATAGCATTCCTTTTCGTTGGTAATCTGGTGCTTTCTTTTCTGCTACTTGACCCATTCTGTTGTATTTATAGTGAGTTCCCAACTTTCCCTGCCAGTACTTTTCATCATCAGACAAATTATCGTCACCAAAGACCCAAGGTGTTGTTCTGTAGTATGTCTGCATTTTCTCGTGATATGTTGGTGGAAGGATTTTGGCAAGTCTTCCTTCCTCAGTGTATTCATAAATAACAAGAATATTGTCGTATCCAAGTACTTTTGTGTACTCAGCCACCTCACGACCCTGGTTGTCGCTGACGGTAACCTTGATATTGCCATTTGGCTCAAATGTTGCCTTTTGTCTGAAGCCATTTCTTGCCGGAAATAGTAACTCTAAGAATGGAATGTTAGACATGCGGCTGTACTTTGTGTTGAATTTTCCATGTGTAGCAGAGAACAGCTTTCCTGGCAGACCGTCAGCAGAAGTTACTCGCAGCATATCTGGTTCATACAGCGTTCGAGAGTATGGGAAACCTTCGTCCTTTATATTATTTGAATTTGCAATTCCCCTGGCAGTTCCAATTTTGAAGATTGAATCTGAATCGTGTGGACATCGGTTGCTAACAAAGTCTTCATAATACATGAGCATAGGTTCGTTGTTCCCAGTACGGGAAACTTTGGTGGCCTTGACTTTTATAGCATCTCTGCCAAGGTCGTCGTAGATTACTTCACTTACATGGACTGTGTCTTTGTCTCGAATTTGTACTACCTGGGTTCTTTCTCCCCAAGCGTTGAAGTATTCCATTGATACTACCGGTTGTGCAATTGTAATGAGATTTGTTAGGATAACATTACCAGTCATTTGGAACTTTAACGACTTCCAGGGTTGAGTTACTTTAGTTCTTGAACGTTCCGGCATGCATTCTGTGTGGAGGGGCTGGTCAAAGAGCAAAACTCCATCAAACCAAAGGAAAAGAGTTTCTTCAAAAATGTACACTAGCAGCTCACCGGCGGATGGCAAGTTTTTAACAACTTTACATGATGCTGCTAGCTGTAAGACTCCGTTTCCCGAGAAAGTAACAACGTTTGGAAAGCCTTCAAGGGACATGGTGAAAGACGACTGGTCCGAAGTGAACCTCAAATGCATCCGGACTGCTGAAGACTCGGGATCAAATAGTTCTTCAGGGGCTTTTGCGGAAAATGCATGTGTTTCTTCTACGATGTGTTCGAGAGTACCTTTGGTAATAAGCCATATATTTTCATCGTCTACTTCTTCAATAGACCATAAATATTTCAGAGAGTATTTGTCAAACAACTCGTGACAACCTCGTTCTGTTGCTAGTACTACTTCTCGCCGAATGCTCTGTACAGCAATATTGGAATCAGCCACAGGAGAGGGGAAAACGAAGCCGGACCTTGACAAGCACTTGACCTGGTCAACTTGATTTTCTTCGTCAACAGTGGCAATTTCAGTTCCATATTGGTTGTAAATTTTTCGTATAACAGAACCGTCGGGAAGGATTCGGTCTGTCTCAAGACCTGATATTGAATTGTATATATTCACTGAGAAGTCGAAGTTCAAAGGGGAGAACCGAATATGGTCTATATCGACCCATGAAGAAGTACCCGCAGTAAGTTCAAGGGAAATTGTAAAGTTTGTTGAGCTTGGTTGTGTCAAGGACTCCGAGGATTCAGACATACGATATATTTCGCTGTAAATATTGTTTCGGACGTTGAAAAGGTCCACAATAACTTCCAAATATATCCAGTCCCTCAGCTTACGTTTCATTTGTGCGTACATTCCAAACACTCGATATCCAGAGTCAGTGAGCAAGTTGGCCTGCAGGTTTTGTGACGGGATATCAAATTCAAAGGATTCTTCTGACTCCATTGGTAGCCGAACCCAACTTGATAGAACGTACGTTCCCAGCTGGTTTTTTGGTGTAAACGATCCAGATACCTTCTCTGTACCTTGAAGACGTACCAGGTTTGATCCTGTGAAAGCGATGTCATTACGCAGCAAGCATTCAGAGGGATATGATAAGAAGGTGGACTTCTTCTCATAGTTTTCAAACCCATGGTAACCAACCGCATTGTCAGTGATGTTATATGGGGAAATATTGCTAATCTCAAGTTGGCCACTATTGTCCCATATCTTACGCCATTTTTTGGTTTCTTCGTCAGCCTCTTGGGCGTTTTTGGTTTGCATATCAATAGATGTCTGGACATCTTTTGATTCCACAATATTTCCATCGATATCATACCAATTTTGTGTTTTGCTTCCATCAGCTGGATCTGCAACGGGGACGGTTGTAATTTCTTCATAATATCCGGATATACTTTTGTCACCGTTGGGTGTGATACGAATCGTGTTGGTTTGAGATTTGGAAGGTGTATCGAATTTATACTCATTTTCATAAGTTTTGCTTCTTGACTGTTTTCCATGCGTGACATTACTCCTTGAGAGTACCCATACAGGAACAGAGGGAATAACAGAATTGATCCTGCGAACCGTTAGCAGTCGGTCGTAAATGGGCTGCTCTGGATTAGCATAATTCTTTATGGTAACAAATACTTCCTGGTTACTCATTTGTAATACAGTTTCTCCTGGATTTCCAACTGATACGTCGTCAATAGGTTCACGTCTATCGCGGAATGGTATGAGCTTCAGGGGCCCCTTCGGCTCTGGCTGCATGCAAACATATGAAGGGTATCCAAAGGCCATGGTACTATTTTGGTCATCCATTGTCCACTCACGCAGCGCGGTTCCGTCTCTACCTCCATTTGCAGGATTTTGTCTGTAAAGGGTGTATTTAGTTTCGCCCTTGTCTGCGTTGGGTACCGTGTCCATCCTAAAGTTGTTGCCAAGTTTAATAACGCTGCCTTCAGTATTGTCCTTTTTCACCCAGCTGTTACCCTGCAAAACGAATGTATGATTTCTGGTCGACGCCCCCTTTGAATCTAACTGGAACGTTGTCATTGATGAAGAATCGAACAAAAACAAATCCCTCATATCATTTTGAAAGCCAGTGTCATCATTCTGGTGGTTGATAATGTCTTGTCTGCATTTCTCCTTGTCATCTTGTTCTTCGCAAGCTTCTTCGTAGGCTTTCCCAGTGATATTTTGCAATAAAACATGAAATCTGTTATCAGCCATCATTGTGTAATTGAAATACATCTGTGTATCCTCCATAAGATCATCTCGCATCAACTCTGCCGTATTCACACGTTGCTCATATATCGAATGGGTTTCCCGCAGCTTTATCCCCATATTGTCATCTAGCAGCATAAGATTCGCAGTAACTTTCAAGATGGAATCGTTTTTCTTCGTCCACTCTATTACAGGAAGATAAACCATGTTGTCATTGATATGAAGACCAGTTGCATTTATTCTGTCAATCATAGACTTGGCAAAATCTTTGTTTACGTCAAAATCGTTGAAAAAGGTAATTTCTTTTGATTGTATATCAAGAATATTTGTTCGCTCCCAGGTCTCTTTTGCTTTATTTTCCTTCCAGCCAAATAAAGTGTTTCCATTGTATGCGACAATGACGTCATCTTGAGTTGCTAAACGATCGATTCTACAAGTTGAACAGCCTGTGTCAAGTGTGAATTGTTTAAAGCCGTCGTTGTTTCTTTGTTTTTCGTCATCGTTAGCAACAGGCTGATACAAAAACATTTTTCCTATCGATGTTTCATCATCTTGGTTAACCAATATATTCTTTCCTGTTGGTCGTACCACCGCTTGTTTGGGAAAGTGAAAAGTTGTTGTTGGACTTACTGGCCAAGTCTCTTCAGACCTGTAGAAGAAATGCAGCCGTTTTTCTTCTCCAGTTTCCTCTAAAACCGATATCAAATCGGTGAACACCATTATTGCAAAATTTTTAATCTTTTTTGGATCTTCCTCACCAAGAGTAATAACTTTGTTCTGATTGTCTCCTGTATAAAGCAGTATAGTGCGTTTTGTCAGTTGGCGATTCACAACCTGCACGTATATTCCGCCAGTCCCTATGTCATATGCCATAACCCCATAGTCATCGGCTTGTTTCAGCTGTATGTTCTCCACCGTTGGAAATGTGAATGTGTCGAGGTCATCTGTGCCAAATTTCATAAGTGGCAGTGACAGCTTTTCATAGTCATAGGATACAGAGCTGTTGTAGCTGGGTATTTTCAATGACATTAGCATATTTTTACCTGGCTCCTTCTCAACATAGTCAAACACAAATATTTTCTCCCGCTCGCCGGAACTTCCCCCGTTCTCATTGAATATTTGAACGACTTCTGTTAAACTGCGGGTTCCTAGCGTGCCACAAATGTATTCGAATTGGACATGCTGTTGGTAACCAGGAGTTTCTAAGTTGTACCCAATGAGGTAATGCTTTTTGGTTAGGTAAACCGGGAACTGAATGGTTCCTTCGGCATTTTTGTACTGTTTTTCGATATATTCCGACTCATCTTTTTCATCATAGATAAGCTCTAGTTTGTTCTTTTGTTCGTTGTCATATATAGACTCCAATTGAATGACGGAGGTGTACGGCTTGTTTGCAGACGTAGTTGTCTTTGTTTCAAGTTTGTATGTGTAAAACAACTTTTCATTGTTTCCAAATTTTTCTTCTCGTGACACAACGTACCAGGTGATGTCTTCAGGCACAAGAGTACCTTCATCTGTTCCGGGTCCTCTCCAGTATGGCCAACGTAGCGAGGTCTGAATGGCTGAAGAAAGTCCTGAAGATGCTTCCGGAGTACCATAAACAGTTTTTAAATTGGGTGTATCAACGATCCATCGGCGTGAATCTCGCTGGAATGTTACAGTGACAGTGGCGTCATCAGCAAGGGAAAATACGTCGACTTTGTCTTTTGCAGGGATAAGATTAAATGCATTTCCATCGATTGATAGTTTATACTTTGTATTGTGAGCGAACGCGCTTTGTTGATGTTCAGCTGTAATGAAGTCCTCCCCAATGTTATGAACACTCCAGCCATTTCCAAAAAGACCGTTTGTGGAAACATCCCCGCTTGTGTAAGTGATGGATAAGGATATATGCAGACTTGGAGTGATGGCTGTGTCGACTAGAGGTATGGCAACTGCAGCTTGACTGTTTGCAATGTCAACGTTCTCTGACAGGACAGAGTCTATATCCCATTGTTCCAGCCATCTAAGCTGTGCTTTGCGTTTTGGATTTACTCTGCTTATATGCTCCTTTCGTATTAGTTGGGACCTTCTTTTGTTGTTTTCCAGGCGAGTCAGTACTTTATTGCGGTTTGCAAGTACCCATTTCATGCCATGCGAGGTCCCTGATTGGGATTTAGGCATGGCTGCCTGCTGCATTTTGTCTGTGACTTCAGATCCTTAGTTAAATTCTACCAATAGGTTGGAAAGCAAAGCAAAGCCATTAGCTAATAGGCGTGTATTGTCATATTAGACAACTTCTCATGCAGTAAGTACTTATATAAGCAAGTCAGGGGTCGTTTGGTAAACGCAGACTATTCAAAGATGCTACATTTTCATAATTCATGATAATATGACAATCCAAATAATAGTCGTGCTTGGCCTGGAATATGTGATTCTTGCACAGATTTACTAATTTCATATTGAACCAACATTGCCAATAAAACTAATAACTACAATTTTGGCATGGAATGGAAAACAATGCAGAATGAACCATTTATTTGCGCTACAAACTTATGAAGGGGGCTATCTGAAATCTTGAAACAGCCTCCTGGAGTCCTTGCTCATCAACAAATTTATGTGCTAAGTTTCATTGAAATCCATGAACGCGGACGAACAGACAGAGAGAAATGACGATTTCATTAAATAACTTTCGTTACCTAATAAAGCATAGCGATCATTGCTTCCTTGTATTTAAGAAATTTAGTTTAGAAAGTTGTATAATATAACATGCATACAGAGCCTATGGGCTCATCTGCAAAGTTCAAAGCCTTCAGCTCCGCCACGCACCCAACGGTTACTTTGCCAAATATCTGTAGTAAAACCGTTCCTGTCGTTAAATCGCATGGTAAAATGAGTGTTTCATTTTACACCAACTGAGAACACTTTGAGTTCATCAGATGGTGTAATCGAGTCGAAGGAAGGTAAACGACACGAACAAGGCTAGATAACAGTAATTACATCAGTGCACCTTCTGGCGACAAACAAATAGTCAATGCCCAAGGAAGCAGTTATTGTAACAGGTAAACCCAAAATGTATGTATGCATGTATATTTTTGCGTAATAATTCAGAACGTGATATCTGCTTTGCTGTTATCCAGCCGCCTTAGTTGTCCTTACATCATCTTATGTAAACAAAGAACCTGACTGGACGACTCGGCTTAGGATATAAAGAGATGGATTGCATCGTGGCAAGTATTTGTAGAACCTGCTAAGAGATGTCCTGGTCGAGTCTAGAGTAAAAATGTATAAACAAGGCGCCTTGTTTATACATTTTAACCATAGACTCGGCCATATACGTTGTAAGTAGGCAGATAGTCTCTGTCTGGTTTGTCATGACAAAAAACCCAAAAATTATGCACACTACACTTAGAGAAACGATAGGAGCGTTACTTAATACATGCGTTGCGTGAAACTCTTAGGCACCAGCTCATTTGCTATCTCTTCATGGTAAACATAAATTGACTGCATCATGGATTTTCTGGAAGGCAATGTTAATGGAAAATATTGCATTGTTCACTTACTGTTGCGGTTGTCAACAAGCTTTGCATCAATTACTATTGTTGATTGTTAATGACAGAACACAACTTTAAGTAGATGTTTTCAAGGTCAGCTTTGTTTCTCAGTCGGCGGCATAAACTTAATTTATACCATGTGTTTCCTAAATTAAATACCTTTGACTACGGAATTGTTCCATTCACACAAGATGTTATTCATAGGTGCAAATAATGAACATGAATCGAAATGATGATGGCTAACCATTCTAACACAACGAGATGTTCAAAGACATTACAGCAAACGATAATTGAATAGTAATTGATCATTGAAATTGTATGTCACGTTGTTATCATGAATTAAGCCTCCTGGTGCCAAGTGTTAAGGTCTTTGATTCTAACCTAAATCCCTACTTTTATATTGCGATACAACGATGGCGATATTTTGGCGCTGGAAAAAGGATTGCGATAAATCGATTTTGCTACGATGATTGCCCTGTTATGGCCTGTATCTAATAATGCAATAATTTTGCAACTGGTTTTATCATGCGTATTAAATTTTGACTGGTCCTTCTTGAGCGACCGTGCTGACTAAATCAGTTTTGCTTTAGTCAGAATTCTTCTTTACAGACTAAGTAAATGTTTACGCAACCGGATTTGTTGATGTAAATCAGCAGTTTTAGGGCGCTTATATTGAATTCCGATAGTTGCTTTTTATGCCTAATAATGGTAGTACTTGTTTCAGTCTGTGAGCAATATGAGACTAATGACAATAAAGTGCTCTTTAATGCACAAGCATCGCATTCAACCTTTTTACACTATAAGCTAGGAAGCAAAATAAATATATGATTATAATTTCTCCTACCTTTAACGATTACTTTGAAGGTAGTTGGTAACTTGTAGAATTATAGTTGTCCACTCTGTTAGATTAATAGACCTGTGTAAAAAGATTCAGAATAAAATCTATTTGCTCGAGAGCACTCTATTCGCCTCGGCTTATATAGAGTGTGCAGAGCACTTGATTTTCATCTTATCTTGGATTCAGATAAGTAGCATTAGAGAGTTTAGCATGGATTGTGTTTTGACCGTAGTATAATCCAGATTTTCAGCAAAATGTGATTTATTTGTGAGGAAATAAACACTAATGATTAAGATATTACTTGGTAATAATCTCAAAAAAAAATTTAAGGCAAATTGTGTACCAATAGCTTTGGCCGTCCTATTTTCTCATATTCGTAAAACCAATGTTGTGCTGACCATGCCCCATCTCACGACATAGCTTTGCTCAATCAATTATGAACTAAAAGTAATAGCGTAATGAGCATTCTCATACTAGTTCAGCGTTTTGCAGGTTGATGTCGTACGATTCTATATTAATCTTTTGGGGGCACAAATCATTTAATAAAGCCTTAATATGCGAAAATGGCAAAGGTCAACGAGTGCATGAATATATTTTTTGGATGAATACATTGGTACTGACGACATTGGACCAGTACACAAGGACCTGTAAAATGATCAATCAGAACCTATTCTTTCAAATGTTTGGAAGAATTTTAGCCGAGGTTAACGTTACCTATGAACTGCCAAACCATTTGTTACATGATGAATGTGTGGCGTTTGCGATCAAACATTCCAATGAAAAAAAATTGTCATCTTTCTTCCGTTCGCTCACATGAATTCTATTTTCAGTAACGGCTATGCGAATTAGAATGATTATTGTATGGTTTTTTGTATAAATGTAATGCTTGCATGGTCGTAAAACTTAAATATCTAAGATTATATATCGAAGATATATATCTTTAGCTCCAATGTAGTACTTATTTTTCCAAATCCAAACATTCATGAATGCATATAAACTAAACAAATCTAAGTAGCCCACAGTTGTGACGCTACCAAGAATTAACTGGTTTTTGTAGATTTTCTGCCAAAGACGTCCGGATAATCTCAAAACGACAAACAGTGCCAAATCGTAGTTACAATTATAATAAGACATTACTCTTGTGGTTTGGCTATCGAACATAATAAAAATATTAATTATAATATTTTATAACATCTACATAACCCATAAAGAGGCAAAACTGGATTTTGGTAATACAGACGATTAAGGGTAAAACTAGAAGATATCATATATATCATTACATGAAATGTCATTAAAAATGTCACTTAAATCATTACAGAGTCGTAAGTATAGTAGTCGGTCATATAGGCAAACTTAATTTTCATGGAATACATGCAAACAAATCAAATGTCCTTATAAATATCCTGCATCAAGCAATTGATTGAAACCTGGATAAGAATTGATTTAACCACAAAATCTATTTTGAAAAACACTAATTAAGTATAAAACATCAACGAGGTATAAATATGCCAAACAATGGCATCAAGCCTAGAATTTTCTTCTGCTGGCTAAATCATCAAAAACATGGAACCATGTCAATACTGCATCAATATGAAATTCATATTAGGCTGCGTTCTAGAGCTGACTATTTTTGGCTACAGTTTCTCTTCACCCCAATTAAATTTTGCGTAGATTTTTGTGTTCAAAATACACTCTGATCTTTCAAATTCAACCTTGATTTCGTTTATTTATTCGAAACCGTAAGATGTCAAATTAAGGATATTTTTGAATGACCCTACACTGCGCCGTTACTTTGCAAACCGAATGGTTTTGTTTGATAAAAGCCGAGTGAGCCTAAATGCGCAATACGTGTATGTCGACCTTGAATATTGAACTTTCTACATAAAAGTTACATTTTTATGATCGGTCGGTCGGTCAACTTAAGTACCTAACAATAATTCCAATATTTTAAATCCAAGTTTTGATGGATTACAAAACCTATTGTTTTACCAAAATGATTGATTTGCTGTTCAAACTAAAGCTAACTGATTCGAGCCTGTTTGCAGTCGCATCAATCAATCGCAGCGATTAAATATATATTTATATTCTGATAAGTATCCTGGTCATGTTGTTAAATCGCAAAAAGACTTGAATGTGGCTTTTCGGATACATGGCCTGGACACTTTTCTCGGAAATTGAATATCAAGGTAAACGCTCACTCAAGGAAAAATCGACGGCACCATTGCTCATCCGAGCACATACCAAACACTTATGTAAAAACTTATTTTGGACCAGGTGTTCAATCCCACTTTATGATAACATTTTCATGTGAATATATTTGTCATCGGTAAATATTCAATGCGTGATTAAATTCCATTGTCTATTGTTTTCGGATTGTATGAAATTAATCAGTCGTAGATGAAGTGATTACTTACAAAATCCATCATGTAGTTACACATGCTAATATCGTGTCCATCTCTACAGGACAACACGTGGTTAATGAGTGCACGCAAATCACCTTTGTCAAGTATTTTAAATAAAATGTCGTCATAGCGAAGCGATATTTGGAATCAAGACATTTTGATGCGGAAAATCAAGTTTCACAAATAAATCAACTAAAATGATTGACATTTAAGTCATTTCGACCACTATTGACACCGGTTAAGTAATAGGATTATGACACAATGCATCCAATATCCACTTCTGAGCGAGTTTCTTAATATAACATGAAAATTACACTTTTTGCGTCTAGAACTGCTTGATCGAAAACAAAATCTAATGGGAACTATTTGAAGCGGTGAACAATGACATGAACTCAATATATTAACAATTACTGTGTAAATACTTGATTAACCATTCTTGACTAAAATTGGCTGGATTTTCAATCGTATTAACGAAGATTCCAGAAGTTGTGCCTTTCCGTTTCTCCTTTTGGACATCCCGTGGTTGTGCAACATGACATTGAGTTATTCAACGAGCGTATGCAGTAGACATGTGGAAATTACAGGTAAACATTGAATATTCAATAGTGACAACTTAATACTTTTCATTGAGCGTAAACGTGGGCTTACGATGTTTGCTTACATGATCGTAAAAACAGTTGTAAATATTTGAATTTGTCAGCATTGATTGTCAAGATAGCTAACCTTGATGAGTGAACTGTTGCTAGATTTCGAATATTGGAAATGATTACATTCAAAAATATAAAGGTCATAAATGGCGTTCCGTACATTTCTGCCGTTGATAATCGTCCTGAGACCAGAGAAAGTTTAGCATGGTAAATCATTAATGTTTTCATTAAATGATGTAAGCCTTACCAATCAATCATTGAACAATTGATGAAATATTAAATCAGAGGATTATATCATAAATTTTTCCGTCGGCATTAAGCATGACCTTTGTCTGCACGTGTAATATTACTTAATGTGAATCAATCAATTAATTTACTCATTTTTCGTTTTGCAATTATCCAAACTAAACAAATTTTATGTTTCAAGAACGACTAAACTGTGTGATAACTAATTTTACGAACAATTGGATTGTATCTGAGTCATAATAACGGGGAAAATTACATACCTCTGCCTCGAAGGTCAAATACATCATGTAACAGCACATTTCGGCTTATTTGACCCTGATTTGGATGTTCGTTGACCAGAGTTCATATATATTTTTCTGGTCGTTATCTTATGTCAATATTTCATTACCGAAGCAACGCTTAGAGAATATCAAACGGAGGCCAAGTCTGAATACAATTTGTATTTAATTTACGAACGAGACTGTACCAAACAATACGAGATTTTCTCAAGCATGCCAATAACATAAACTAAATGCATCGTGTTAAGAACTATTAGTCTATCTTTAAATATTCTTGAACCTGGGGAGAATATGAATTTAATGAATGAACTGATATTATGGGGGTTGTTAATTCTTTCTATATTCATTTATTTATTCTTTAATATATATCAAACTTTTACAAAATAAGCGTCTGATCGTTGATAAATGATTGTCGTATTATCAGAAGTTTGAAACGAAGAGAGCTACCGCCATCAAAAGTAAGACTGAAAACTTAAGGGTTTCTGCAGCACACGTTAATCCAGTAACGCTCTTCGAAGTATCTTCTGTACACGTACATTCTCCACTTCTGCATGATACAGGGCCTTCAATTGTTTTAGTGCATTCTGCAGTGTTGCCGCATTTGTCTCCCACCAGTTTAATTTCCCAAAACTTTCCTGAATCGCGTCGGTTTTGCATTGAGAAGTGTAATCAGGCCGATGACATACTGAAACCTTATCCCTAAGCTTACATTCTTCGTCCACGCTACATGATGAATTCAAGGATGATGGTATGTAACAGTCGTTCAAATAATACTGATGCTCAGATGGACATTCACATTTTTGGGCTCGGCATTCTGCCACATCACTCAACTTTTGACATTGAATAACATCCTCAGAGTGCTCCCCGATTGCGTGACGGATCTAAAGGAACAGATCATGCGCATGAATAACAAATAAGTGTTGAATGAGAAGCGATTATATTTTATGTAATATTAATCGTAAGTCGAACATACGAATGTGTTCCTTACATTTGCTTTAGAGTTCGTCAGTGCTTAATTCGTCACCATGACCGAGTCAAAAGTAAAGTTGGCAGTCCTTTCATCAGAGAATCAAGAGGAATCCCAAGCACACAGATCCAACGAGCTAAAAGTAAGTGATTTCATCAAATAACCGAAGTTGTAACACATGATTGATTAATCATTTTTTGCACTATTTTCCAGTCACCCACTACAGAACACCAAACCACTGTAACCTATATTGGTAATGATTCACGAAGACGAGATGAGGAATCGTCCAACACTTCGAATGCTCCACGATCTCCGGCAATACACTTTGTCTTGTCTCGTGTTTATGTATAGTGTCTGGTAGTTTCCAATAAAATTAATATTTTGGAACCTTTGTAGACCTTGACCGACGTGTTTAATCAGGACCCAGCGCGACAGGAAATGGAACTGAAACGAAAATTGGACGACAATGCTGCCACCGGGAGGCCCAAGCTTAAAGCTGCGACAAAGGCTCTTGCACGGGCCGTTTTCTTAGCAGAAATTGGCAAGGACGATTGGTTAGATAGTGAGGACGATACAGAAGATGACGAAGCTGAAAAGGATTGGAAGCGGAGCCGACATGAATTTGTGGACGAGTTAAGCTCAGATGACTCATCTGAAGATGGAAATTATGTCGAGACAAGCAGCGGCCCCGATGATCAATGTATATTAATCCACTTTTTATGATTTTATGTTTGTTTAATGTGTGTAATGTCTAAAAAATAAGTCTAAATAGTATGTATTCATCAAATTATGAGGAATTTGAAATCCGTATATAAAATGTAAAATCATTAATGAAATTTTTGTGTTTTAGTCCTCATATTATCAGCCCTGCTTAAGGCTAATTAGTCACAATGGCTCTCAAACTCAATCATTAGCATTTATTGAATTTAGAACTCAGTTGAAGTTGTGATGGCATCGTTCACACAATTTGCATATTTCACTCCGGGTATTCGCAGAACATACACATTTATAGAACGACAATTTACTGGCGTACAATTATACGAAGAAAGTAGCCTATAAGCGCAGCGAAGCACAAAATATACCAAGTTGATTCAGAATTTTGTTCAAAAAACTTTATGGTCATTGATCTAGGGCCCTAAGTAATTGATCTAAGTATGTGTAAACACGGGATATCGCCTTCTTTGGGTGCAAGTTAGCTTACATTTTGGTATATTTTGGTGTGACCATAATACTTTAGAGCGCTTACTCTTTAAATCGGTTTTACAAACATTTTAAAACCACAACAATTCTAATTTTTAAATTAAACGTGTTGGTTTTTTAACCCGATCTTTACATGTCAAGATACAAAACTTCAGAAACTATTACCTATCATTACATATACATCGCATATCGCATCATCAGATGTCATATACATCATTACATGAAATGTCATGAAAAATGTGACTTAAATCATTGCAGAGTCGTAAGTTACAGTATTAAGTCGGTCATATATACAAATTTAATTTTCATGGAATACATGCAAACAAATCAAATGTCCTTATAAATATCCTGCATCAAGCAATTGATTGAAACCTGGATCAGAATTGATTCAACCAGAAAATCTAGTTTGCAAAATACGCAATAAGTACTAAACATCACAGAGGTAAAGGTATGCCAAAAAAGCGCTTCAATGCTACAATTTTCTTCTGCTGGCTAAATCATAAAAAGATGGAACCATGTCTCTTCTGTATCAAAAAGAAATTCACGTTAAGCTGCGTTATAGAAATGACTATTTTTGACTACAGTTTCTCTTCAACCCACCCAAATTCTGCCTAGGTTTTTGTGTTCAACAGTTTAACACTCTGATCATTAAAATGCAACTTCGGTTTTGTTTTTTAATCGAAACCGTAAGATGGCAAATTAAGGATATTTTTCAATGACCCTACACTGCGCAGTTACTTTGTAAACCGAATGGTTTTTGTTTGATAACAGCCGAGTGAGCTTAAATGCGCAATACGTGTATGTTGACCTTGAATATTAAACTGTCTACACAATAGCGACATTTTTATGATCGGTCGGTCAACTTAAGTACCTAACAATAATTCCAATATTTTAGCCCAAGTTTTGATGGATTAAAAAACCAATTGTTTTACCAAAATGATTGATTTGTTGTTCAAGCTAAAGGTAACTGATTCGAGCCTGTTTGCAGTCGCATCAATCAATCGCAGCGAATAAATATTTATTTATATTCTGATAAGCATCCTTGTTGTTATGTAGTTCAATCGCAAAAACACTTGAATGTAGCTTTTCGGATTTATGGCCCGGACGCTTTTCACCGAAATTGAATATCAAGGTAAACGCTCACTCAAGGAAAAATCGACGGCACCATTGCTCATTTGAGCACATACCATTCACTTATGTAAACAAATATTTCGGACCAGGTGTTTAATCCCACTACATGATAACATTTTCCTGCGAATATATTTGTCATCGGTAAATATTCCATGCGTGGTTAAATTCCTTTCTCTATTGTTTTCGTATTGTAAGAAATGAATCAGTCGTTTATGAAGTGATTACTTACAAAATCAATCATTTAGTTACACATGCCAATATCGTGTCCATCTCTACAGGACAACACGTGGTTAATGAGTGCACATAAATCACCTTTGTCAAGTATTTTAAGTAAAATGTCGGCATAGCGCAGCTATATTTGGAATCAAGACGTTTTGATGCGGAAAATCAAGTTTCACAAATAAATCAACTAAAATGATTGACATTTAAGTCATTTCGACCACTATTGACACCGGTTAAGTAATGGGATTAAACCGCTGTGCATTTTTTGTAATAAATCCCACCTGTGTTTTCATCCAATGTATGATTTTCCATGCTCACTCGGATAAATCGACTAGAATTAACACTTTCCCCTATAGTCTTCAAAAATTGGAATCTATATGTATGGATTATGTAATAATTTACAAGGAATATTTCATCACTCCCGGCTTCCATTCATGCATTTTTATCGTTCGCTAAATATCTGAATATAAACGTAATTTGCTGGTACCCTGGCCTGGTGAACACATAATATATACAGCAATATATGTGATGTGACCTGAAACTCGAATACCAGCAAGTTTTATCGAAATAAATACAGCATAAAACCTAATTATTTCTTCAACCCATTTTCCCAGTAGTATTAAGGGATTATTTTTAATAAGAGACTGTTGCGTGTACGAATATGACAGAATGCATCCAATATCTACTTTTGAGCGAGTTTCTTAATATAACATGAATATTACACTTTTTGCGGCTAGAACTGCTTGGGCGAAAGCAAAATCGAATGGCAACTATTTAAAGTGTTGAACAGTAACATGAACTCAATATATTAACAATTATGTGTAAAGCGTCTAGAAAACCATTCTTGAATAAAATTGGATGGATTTTAAATCGTATTAACCAAAATTCCAGAAGTAGTGCCATTCCATTTCTCCTTTCCCCGTCATTCGGTGGTTGTGCAAACTGACATGACGTTATTCATTGAGAGCATGCAGTAGATATGTGAAAATTATAGGAAAACATTATGAAAATTCAATGCTGACAACTTAATCCTTTTCATTAAGCGTAGACACGGGCTTAAAATGATGGTTTGGTTACAAACACTTGCAAATATATGAAGTTGCCATTATTGGTGGTCAAGATAAGTATCCTTGATGAGTTAACTCTTCCCAGAATTCGAATATTGGAAATAATGACAGTCAAAAATATAAAGGTCATAAATGGCGTTCCGTACATTTTTGCCGTTGATAATCGTTCTGGGACAAAAAAAAAATAACCTGGTAAATCGTTAATGTTTTCAATAAATGATGTAAGCCTTATCAATCAATCATTGAACTATTGATGAAACATTAAATCAGAGGATTATATCATCAGTTTTTCCGTCGGTATTAAGCACGACCTTTGTTTGCACGTGTAATATTGCTTAAGCAACCGCAATTGATTGTGAATCAATCAATTAGTTTACTCATTTTTCGTTTTGCAATTATCTTAAGTAAACAAATTTTTGTTTAAAGAAGGAATAAACTGGGTGATGACTAATTTCACACACAATTGAATTGTACCTGAGTCATAATCACGAGGAAAATTACTTGCCTCTGCCTCCAAGGTCACAAACATCATGTTACAGCACATCTGGTCTTATCGTATTGGATGTTCGTCGACCAGAGTTCATAATACTTTTTGCTCGTTATCTTATGTCAATATTTTATTACCGAAGCAACGCTTTGAGAATATCAAATGGAGGCTAGGTCTGAATACAGTTTGAGATAATTGTTTAATTGTGAGATAAGTTTCACTTTTTAATGAAAAAATGCCACCATCCTAAATGGAGTGTATCTCTACTAAGGATTATACAGGTTTGGTAATTTTGCATTTATTTACGATCAAGACTGCACCAAACAATACGAGGTTTTCTCGGAGAGCTTGCCAAAAACAAAAATCAATGCATCTTGTTAAAAACTATGAGCCGCTTTTTTAATATTATTGAACCTGGCGAGAATATGGGTTTAATAAACGAACCAATGTTACGTGGCACGTGTGCTTGAAGTTGATTGCAAACTACAAGTAGATTATAAGTGGGTTTATTCTTTCTTTATTCATATATTTATTTGTTAATATATATCAAAGTTTTACAAAATAAGCGTCTGATCGTTGATAAATGATTGTCGTATTATCAGAAGTATGCAACGAAGAGAGCTACCGCCATCAAAAGTAAGACCGAAAACTTTAGGGTTACCGCAGAACAGGTTAATCCAGTAACGCTCTTCGAAGTACCTTCTGTACACGTACATTCTCCACTTCTGCACGAAACAGGGCCATCAATTGTTTTGGTGCATTCTGCAGTGCTGCCGCATTTGTCTCCCACCAGCTTAATTTCCCAACACTTTCCTGAATCAAACATCGCGTCGCTTTTGCATTGACAAGTGTTATCAGGCCGATGACATACAGAAACCTTATCTGTAAGCTTACATTCCTCGTCCACGTTACATGATGCATTCAAGGATGATGGTATGTAACAGTCGTTCAAATAATACTGATGCTCCGCTGGACATTCACATTTTTGGGCTCGGCATTCTGCCATATCACTCAACTTTTGACATTGAATAACATCATCACAATGCTCCCCGATTGCCTGACGGATCTATATCAAACAGATCACACGCATGAATAACAAATAAGGGTTGAATGAGAAACGATTATATTTTATGTAATGTTACCGGTAAGCATGTTGTACTGTTGAATTCAATATAGTTGCTCGGTCTACAAACACATTGGTCAGGAATGTCACTAGTGCCTTTCAGGCATGTACTACCAGTTATATTACATTGTCTGTCTTCTTTGCAAGGGGCCCGTAGTTCGGTTTGTATCTCGAGGCATTCTCTTTTATTCGTGCTTGCAACATGGGTCAATGCGTTGCATGTACATTTATGATCGGTTATATTGCAAGTAGCGGCTGGAATGGAGTCACATAATGAAGCGTGCTCTAAACAAGAATCCCCAATATATACAGCTGGACGTATACAAGTGTTTGGCTTAGACGGATGGGGAATATACGGTGTAACACATTCGCATTCCCCACTTGAAAGGTTACATGTTGCATAGCTTATGTGGTTACATTGGTTTTCTTCCTTACAGCTTTCTCCCAAACCGACTGTCTGAACACATTCCCTTTTCGTGGCTGAAGCAGTAGAGTTATCGAAGCATTGACAGGATTTATCAAGACAGTGACTGTATATCAAATTAGCAACGCATTGCTCATTTACCTGACATGCTTCTCCGACCTGAGTGGCTTTTTTGTAGCATACGTGTTGATTTGTTTCTGTAATTGCGTCGACCGTGCATTGACAGGATCGGAAGTTTTGGTTAGGTGTTTCTCTACATTCACTGTGACTTCCTGGAACTCCTTGTTGACATTGTTGTTTTTCAGTACATGGTTCACCTATTTCCGACCTTATTCGCAGACAATCAGCAAGCAAAATGCTGGCTGTATGGCCCGACAAGCATCCGCATGTCTTTTGATTAGAGCACGTAGAGGATCTATCCGGGGTCCCGGGACATTGTGCTTTATCGACGCAATCTTGGCCAATCAGTACTTTCTTTAAGCAGTATTTGTTTGGCTCACCTTCAAGATTGGCCACAGATCCGTAGCTGCATAAGCACGAGCTTGTTGTTGTGTTGCAATACGCAAACTCACCCAGGTTAGCAGTACATTGAGCAGTAATGGCACATTGAAACCCGTCCCCTAATCCTACAGCCAGATCATAGCAGGTTTCTCCATTTGGGTCTTGTAGTGTTCCGTCAATACATTGACATGTTTGAGACTCGTCGCATGTACTGTGTGGTCCAGGCTTTCCAGATTTACATTGAGTGTCCAGTGTACATTCCCCACCAATATTATTTACAACGGGTATGCAACGGTTATTCTGCGTGTTAGGGACACCTTCATTGGGAATACAGTCGCAATGATCTGAAATACAAGTGGTGAGATTTCCGAGCCGAACACATTGCTCAGACAGACTACAGTCATCTCCAAGTTTGTTAGCTAGTTTCATGCAGCGCTTTGCTTTTTCGTCATATATAGATTCACTGTCGCAGATACAAACGCTTTTGCCAGTGAGGGAATAATGAGAGCATTCGCTATTGACTCCAAGTTGACCGGTATTGCACTGTGCGTGCTCCTCGCAGTCACGGCCAAATTCGTTAATGACAGGAAGACATAATGTACCATTTGTGTTAGGAACCCCATACTGCTGTAAGCATTGACAGCTCTTCTGTGCAACACACAGGGCCAGAAGTCCAAGTTTAAGCTGACACTGCGAGTTGTAGTTGCAATGATCCCCGACCTTGACTGCAGTTGGTAAACAAATGCTTTCGTCTGGTTCATGATTAGCGTCTGGAACGCACACACATTTGTTTTTCTTGCATTCACTGTATTTACCAGGCGTACCTCTAGTACATTGGTTGGACTGTGTGCATGGATCCTCCAACGTATTTCTTATAGGAAGGCATTTCTTATTGTCAATCTGAGGTACAGTATTTTCTAAGCACTCACATTTTCCATTGCCAGGAATTGAAGTGTCGCAGTAACTTTCGTTCCCAAGATTTCCATGACACTGCACAGTTTGAGAACAAGGCCCACCAATGAAGTTAGCTTTTAAAAGGCATTCATTTTCATGCTCTATAGATATTTCTGTGCACGAGCACAGGCTAGAGTCGGAAGTGTCGGACTTACTACACTCGCTTAGATCTCCTGGCACACCTTCGGTACACTGCTGATTTTCCATGCAGGGCTCCCCTATCACATTTACTATCGGCAAGCATTCGTCTCTGTTAATGTTTGAAATTGCGATGTCTTTTTTGCACGCACATTCATCTGCACTACATGCACTGAGGTCTCCTAGGCAAGTTTCACATTGAATGTTTACCTCACAAGTACCGCCGACGGTGGGCACCTTCGGGTAGCATTTGTGCTGGTCAAGTTCATGAACGGCTGATTCTACACATCTGCAGCTTTTCTTGTTAGGCTCGTTTCCAGCGACACATTCACTGTGCTCCCCTGGGATTGCACTAGTACATTGAGCTTCGAGTAGACATTCACCCCCGATAGTGTCGATGAAAGGAAGGCATTTCGTTCCATTGCCTATATCTAATGCTCTTGGCCTACAAGCGCATTGTCTTCCGGTGCAGGCACTCCATTCGCCAATGTTGAATGTACATTGTTCATGAACATCGCACAGGTCTCCAAGCTTTTCTTTGATTGGGTAGCAAGTGGTTCTGATGCTATCGGTTAAGTGACCTTCCGTGCAGTTGCAAATCTTACTGCCGACATTGTCCTTATCAGGCAAGCAATCTGACTCCGTAATTGCAAGACATTGTTGCTTGATCACACATGACTCACCCACCTTGCTTCTTTTTGGTACACAAGTTAAGCCATCGATTGGGTCACGGTACATTGCATGATTATCGTTGCACATGCATTTTTCCCCGGTCGCACATTTGGTTTTCTCGGGATAGTCTTTACAATCTGAATGCTGTACACAATCATCCAAAAGTTCTGCGGTGCCCGAGAGATTGGATTTCTCTTGAATTATAAGAATGTCTGACGTTGCATGAGTTCTGACAGGACAAGCTACAATTAGGGTGACGATAGCCCCGAAAAAACCTCCTAAGCGCATGATTATTTATATTGTACAAAATTGATAATTCGTTATACACAAAAATGGACCGCGGTCAAACGGATAGTTTTTAGAGGTAAGAAATTCACAGTTAAACTCGGAAAACAAAACACTGTTTAAAAATTATAAAAAGCTATTAGAGAATATTACATTTTCTGTCCAACTGATACATCTGCTGGTTGAAAAGAGTTGAAGGCTGCATTTGAACATGGAAATTGATATGGTGAGCTGTCAATCAAAGTTTATCGCATAAAATTTTGTCAACCAAATCATCAGCAAATCGACAATTGACGATCTTATAATCAAGTCACGATCTAGGCATTCGCAGTCTACCAGTTCATCAACTAAATCATATAGTTCACCAGTACACAGGCATAGTTGGCCGACACGCAAGTACACGGTACACAAAAAACTTTTTGATGTGAGGTGGGGAGGACGATGGACAAAGTTTTTCACTTGAGAGTTACCATCAATCGGTGGACTGATAAACAAATTATTTGTTAGCAGAAATTGGAATGGAAGGCACTTAACAACTGCCGTGCAAATCCCTACCCAATCTGTAATTCTGTAAATGTATTGATCTGCCCATATGACTCATTCCACAAATAACTGAACCAACATACAGTCAAAACCTATTTTATACCGATGAAATTGTTTGGGAATATCAGCTCTTAGCCTCACACTTCATGTAACCTTGCTTATAAGCCGTTAGTGCAGAATCTGGGGACTGACACACTTTTATCCACTTATCTCAGTTGGGCGTTATTCAAAGTCATGTAAGTCTGTATGCATTTCTTAATTCACCATACGTAGACTTCTTTGATATTGGAGGATTTGTTTTAGAAATGGAAATACTACTGCGTTAGGGTATGTCTAGGGATGCCACGAACCTAAAAAAATCGACCAAGCCCGAGCCCCGAGCTGTTATTAAATTTTTTAGGCTCTGCCAAGCTGGCTCGCCGAGCTTATGAATATTTTTTTTAACCGAAAAATAAATAAAACACCCAAAATATGTACATTATAGGCCGTACGTGTACATTGTATACATTAAGTCGATGCAGTACGCGAGCCTTTATTAAATTAAATGAAAACTGAGCCATTACTAATGCTTTAACATGGATGAAATATTGCTCCAGCTATTACTTACTGGCAAAAAATAGTTTTCTACTGTAGAAAAATGCATTTTTGTCAATATATTTATTATTGTATAGTCAACCAATGCCTAAGCTCGGGGCTCGGCGAGCTTTTAAAAAATCGCAAAAACAGCCGGACTCAGTCGAGCCCCGAGCCCGGGCTTGGGGCTCGTGGCATCCCTAGTATGTACATTGGATAAATGTCAGTTTTCCTCATTAGTTTCAACGAAGCAAAACAGGACTAGATGGCGTTATTTGTCTGTTGTATGCAAAACCCTACCAAATACTAGCCAGGGAGAACAAACCATTAATCATTTTAAAGATCGATATGCCACTCTCTTGTCTCTGTTCCGATAAGTTCCATCAATTCTAGCGAAAAAAGTGCCAGGAATGTGCTCACGATACTACTGGCTGCAACTGGAAGATAGTATACGTAAACCAAAATTACCAACACTTTTTGCTAAAGTTTTTGTAATTGCAGTGCCTTTGACCTTCGTTGGAAACACCGACTATCAATGATTAATAGAAATCATTTCATTGTGTTCATGGGCTTTTGTTGGCTCACTGGAAATGTTTCCCAAGCTGTTTCAGAATGTGAAGCACTCCGCTCTAAAAATCTCCATGGTAAGATGTTTCTTTTGGCACAGTGAGTTTAAATCTTTCAACATTTTGTCATCCACTTTTCCTTTAAGCAGGCAGTCAAACGGCGTCATACTATTCAGCATCTAGTAATGGATCAACAGCATGTGAGTCATATTTGAGGGAAATGATACTCTATGAGGAATGTCAAGTTTCTCTTGCAGACCTTCAGGAAATACTTTATGTTCTATTTGACGCATTAGAACATTTACAAATTCCTTCCGGAGGACGATGGTCCCATTTCACTCATGTTAAAAACACTGAACCAAGCTGCGGCAGCTTTGAAGACACGTGTAGTTCAATTATGCCTACAGAACCTTCATTATCATTGGGAGGTAACCATGACGCTACCCTCGGTAACAGCACAAGCAATGTAAACAGTGTATGCGAAGAGATAATGGAGGATATAAAACTTACTGTTTACGAAGTCCTGGCTCAGATTAAATGTCTGGTTTCCGAAATAACAAACCCAATTGAATGTGAAGCGGAAATCGCTCGACTTGAAGAGATGGTGGAATGTTTGAAGAAAAAGATTGATTTGGTTTTAGCAGCAGCTGGGGATGTCAGTAATTGTTACATAGATCAAATATCGAGCGTTACAACATGTTTTGGGACTGAAATAGCGAGACAGCAGCAAGTAATTCTTGATCTAACTAATCAGATAAAACAAATGAAAAATGATCTGCTGGAGGCAAGCATTTCTTCGGGGAGCTACTACAATGCAGTTGAATATTTCCCAGATGAGAGCGAAGACACATTTCTGTACAAAGTCATCAAGTCTGCGTATAAAACTGGTCATCTAACTCAAATTCTTGAATTTTCGGTGGTACTGAGGGTACAGAAAACTATGCAGCATCAGTATAAGGTATTCGACGCCCTTACTGAGGCTATGGAGGAAGACACTGGAGCAAGCGTGTCATGGGTAATATTCAATACGTTTGTGGAAACCGAAGTTCTTGCAGTGTGTGGCAACAAAGGTCTTCGTGAATGTACAAGCATGGAAAATGGTCTTCCTGTGGATTTAGTTATGCTATTACCAATACTTCTAGAAAAAAGCGAGGCGGTTTTCAAAACCTGGGTTCCCATAATTCGAAACAAAGCGTTTTCTGCACTTGTCACGGCGATAAATCCAACCACAAAAACTGTTTTCGGCAAGATGTTTAAGAATGTAACTGATGACCTCATTACACAGGCGTACGCAAGGGACACCAGATATTTGGGCGGCGTTTTAAGCTTTCTAGAGAGTCTTACATGGAATAATCACCGACTTTTAGGCTTTCAAGCATTAAAAAGGGAAATTGGGACAAACCGGGACGAGCTCTTACGGTTATCAATTTCTTTAAAGAAGGTGATGGAAGAAGCCAGAACACCCGGTCCTGACGGCGAAGACCACACCGCTGCGTTCAATTCTTTAAAAAATTCCATCCCAACAGCAATTCAGGGTGTGGTTTGGGGAACGAAGTGTCAGCTAAAAGCAAATAATCGATTTTTGACATTCACGTCCAATATTCAGTATCCTGAGTACCCAAAAAACATGAAATTAACAATGACTACTGAAACAGGCGAGGCTGCAAAATGGATGTTTCTAAGTCAACATATTGCAGACAATACGTATGAGTTCCAAGTTCGCAGTAGGAGCAACATGAACCAACAAATTTTGCTCGCACCTCACTTGCCGTTCAGATACAGAGAAAATAAGGAAGGCACAGATTATCTATGCAGCAGCAGCCCAGATCCTCTGCAAGCGGAGCGTAAAAACTTTAATTGGCGAGTAAGTTTTGTTTCAGACAGTCAGATACAACTACTTCAAGTAGGGAGAGGAGGAAAGCTGGCCTTGGATGGTTACGAACCTGTCCTGGGAATGCTTTTTGGACGTCTTGATTTGATTTATAACTGGAGTTTGTCCTGCGAATACTGAAATGTAAAATCTATAGGAATTTTTAATTAGCACGTTGGTTTCCGTTACGTTTTAATAAAAGTTTATTCTAAAAGAATTCATGCAGTTCACAAGCCTTAAACTATTGGTCAGTTAGTTGCTCCTTGACCCAAATTAAAGTCCTTCTATTAACATAAGGGTTTGCTGTATGGGCCCTGCCCGAACAAAGCATGGTTTTTATTCACAGTAACAAAATAACATACGTATCATAGGTCATTTAGTGGAAAACTCGATCCATAAATTCATGCGATACACATACTACTCAAACATGTGCAATGTTATCATGCATTTACATATACATAGACAACATAAGCCGTGAACCATTTTATGAAGTAATTAACTTTCATTACGATAAGCGTGCGTTTGGTTGTGCCTGTGAACGATGCAATACAACACGCACATAAATGAGTGGCTGCTGTGAAATGTAATTTTGAGTTCTTTGGTCTTTATTAGCTTTTGGTTCTTTGATAAACCCAAATCTTATTTAGTATGAATCTTGAATTCCCACGTTGTCAAATACAAGCTTTGGGAAATCAACGGCTGACCTAAGCTCGAATGACATCTAGTATCCTCAAAAATGCGGTCCCTTTCACTCTGCCGTTTAGCCACAAGGGTGATTCCACTACTGACCCTTTTTCAAGCATTGATGTAGGATAAAACCTTGTTTCACCAAGGAACTAAAAGAAAATGACCTTCAAGTTACTGACAGAGCTACGGTAAAATAGATATGATTTTGTTTGAAAAAAATACTCACATTACCGCGCCCATTCTGACCCCTGTAGTCCCAGAACTGAATTTTGATCATCTGCACGTAAAATTCAATTACTGTGAATCAAGTCGATATTGAAAATGGTTACTGAAGAATAAAAATATAATGAATGGCAAATATTACTGCGTCAACTTGGTTTTCTGAAAACGTATAGTCCATGTCGTATCTACTGTGCTCTGGATTGGTACTGTAGACCCAACAAAGGTCAGTTTTCCATTGTTGGCCGTTATGTAAAATTGCTGGATATGCTCTGGGAATTTCTGCAACTTATTAAATTTCAGTCGCAGGCCAATATTTGGAGTATTTGCATTACTTACCTGAGGATTGCAAGTTAACAAGGTCCCTGCAATAGAAAGAATTGGTAATTGGTGGTTAACAGAACTAAAAAAATGCATTGTTGATAGTGGATGTTACCTAGCACCTATTCGGTATTTGATTCTAATTTCAGCAAAAAGTGATTCTTTTTCCTCCTCCTCATCGTAGATTTCCTTATCCAAAGGATGCTGGAATGGTGCACGCTTAGAGTTGCAATTAACTGGAAACAATTTAATTCAACAATCAAAGACTTTGCAATGATGATATGCGCCATCCAAGAAACAGCAGTGACAAAATCCGACTTGGTGTTTAGTTCGGAATTAATGAATTTCACGATTGGTTTCAACGAAAACTTTTTCAAACATTTGATATGATTGATATCTTTGTTATTTGATTACTAAGATTGTCTTGGAAGCAAAATAAGAACCTGTCTTTTTAATTCCCTGTAACATTAATTCACACTTCACTGGTGAAATTGATTCGCATGCGTTAATTTACTGGAGGAAAAACCACCTCGAGTGAAGAGCTTTGTGCGAGTGCCGTTAATTAGATCAATCTTTTGTTTTCTTCAACTAACATGCTCCTTAAATCGTATTTAAATATTTAATTGGTCGGTAAAACTGAGAGATAAAGTAAGAATGTTTTTGCATCAAAAATACAATTTCACCCTTCAAAATAAGCCCAAAACCGTTGGCATTTCATGACAGAATGTTAAGAATTTGAATGGGATATGAACTCACATCGATTGTCTGGTGGTGGTGGCGGCGGAGGGCTGCCGCAGGCTAAGGTTGTCGTAACATATATAGCCAAAACGACGCACAAGGCCAATATCCTGGAAAACATTTTCATGAATTTTTATGGTGGAAGTCTCACTAGAAATAAATCACTGGCAGCTGCTGTTGGAGTGCATAGTTTACAGGGTTTGTGCGTGGTGTCAACTCGTTATCAGAATTATGTTCCTTATCTTGTGAGTTTCAACCAGTTGTACATTCAAAACGTAATGTTTTGCGCTTTTGCTCCGTAACCTCGTTTACCATGCTGGAAGCACCAATGCATAATACACCGGGGTGCTTATGTTCTTCTTTTTGAAGGGATATCACTATTTTTGATCGAAATTTTTAAGAATGAAGGAGGTCCTTCAAAACATGCCAAAATATTTAATTTAACGAAATCGTTAACTGAATTTTGAGGAAGAGTTCTGTTTGGTTTTGGCATCCCACCCATCATTTAACAAGAATGGGCTGATAACATACAAGGACAAATGCAACATTTTGTACGTGTGTGGGAATCTAGGTCAGGCCGATTATTACTTGGCCGAGCAGTAATAAATGAAGCAATGCTTTACTTGGTGAATTTGCCATATACAATTCTGCAGAAATACGTATGTATTAGGAGCTTCAACCTGTAATTGTATTTACCGGATATCGCTTGATTTAGCTTTAAATTATACATTATTCCGCATGCAGCAAGGGTACTAAAGTTGATCTGCTGATTTATTCGTGGATGCGAATCCACTGGAATGGTTATCAAAGGGTGGCACATTCATTCGACATCCCGTAACCAGAGTTTTCGACAGACCAAATTTTCTAGTGACAATTTAATCCCTCACATAGGTAATGAAATTGAGTGAGCATCTGTGCAGTACTTTAGTGTACTCAAATTAGCAAAAGTATGTTCATTAGATTAGCTACCAAAATTTATTCATTTTATTCCAGGTAAAGATTAAAGGACTGTCAATAAACACTTTGATTGATTGACAAACATAATCAACTGCGCATTTGATGGCAAACCCAGCTATGTACAATATCTCTCGGTAGGAATCATCGTTTAATTTTCGCCGGCTTGACAAGTATTACCTAAAAAGGTGATAGGCTTTGAAGTTTCAAGGGTAGATCAAAGTTTACAACATTTTTTATATTAGTTTCGAAAATCCATGTAGCTCATTTCCGATGTAGCACTTCTTAAAATGCCCTAATGAGGTTTTATATAAGAATTTAAAAACTCAAGCTCAGTACATCCGATTTAAAATTTACGTATACATGACGACCTTGGAAACTAAATTAACCGACAATTCAAGCAGACAAATATGTCAATGTTCGGGGACAGAAAAGAATGCAAAGGCGCAGAAATATTAAAAAATGACGTTGCAAAATTACGATACGACCATACTAACAAGGAAGACTTACAAAGCAAGGCTTGCAAGTCGTAAAATGGTATATGATAATTAAAGGAAGAAGAATTTACAGTTTTTTTCCAAGATTTGTTTCGGTCTAACACGAAAGTCAGATGGTTGCCGTTTCTACCAAGTTTGTACACAAGCTATTTGCCATGTATACATTGGCACAATCGCATCCGGACTTATATTTTGCTTAACACTACTCTTACAATGCCGTACGGTTAGATCAAGCAGTTCTTGATTATTCTAAAAAGAGATCTTCGTTGAATAAGTCACATTTCCAAAGTCTAGCAAACTTCTTATGTTTCCCTTATAAAAACCCGCAAAAAAAGGTTGTCGCGAAAGCCCGATTTAACCTGGTTGAAAAATGTTCTGATGGATTTCGAGAAAACTAAATAAGTACGATGATCGTCGTCTGGTTCTGTCAAGACTAAAGAAATGTGGATATTTTTGTGTAGTGTGTGCATTAATTTATTAGTTATAGGATGGAGTGTGCATGTGTGCATGAATACTTCAATATATTGAACCGCAAATAATCAACAATGGAATGTTTACAATACTTTATATCCATCAAATCGCAGTGTTTATCAATCTACAGTTATTTGTTAATCTGTCTGACACCCAATTTTGATTTCCGATTTTAGCAGCAACTAAAATTCATAAAAACCAAACTAAACTGAAAATAACATGAAAGAATAACACATTTGACTTATTTAATTAGCAATTCTAGAATTTCAAATTTATGAATTATTACACCTTGTTTTTAGACAAACAATTCGTATTATTTAAGTGAGATAAAACTAATTTACAAGCTGCTGCACAACATCGAAGTAACTGTGTCTGTTAGGACATCTACCGAGTTGCATTATAGCTATATGCACAGAATTCTGAATAAAATCTGGACTATATATTGTAATGCCAGAGTGTGCTTAGTGCCAAACAGATTCCACTCGATAGCAGTTGTTAAATAATGAGCAAATTCGTCTCAAAAGAATAATATAACAAGAACTAACCAGCTTAGACCTGCCATCCGTCCTTTGTTCCAAAGGACAGTCCTTTGTTTTGGGCCTTAAATAAGCAATTCAAAGGACGTCCTTTGTTTTGACGTAAACGTCCTTTAGTCCTTTGTTGTCGGATTGGTACAAAAAAGTATATATTTTGGGCAGTTTGTGACTAGTTTTGATGTCCTTTGTTTTGGGCCTTAAATAAGCAATTCAAAGGACGTCCTTTGTTTTGACGTAAACGTCCTTTAGTCCTTTGTTTTCGGATTGTTACAAAAAAGTATATATTTTGGGCAGTTTGTGACTAGTTTTGACGCAAAAACGACTAGTTTTGAACACTAAAAGTGCAAGTTTCTTTTTCAAAAGCGAAATTTCCGTGTCAAATACGTATTTTTTCACAGTCTTGAGGAAGTGTTTTCGTCAACAAATGACTAAAACTTGTCAAAATCAGAGTATGTTAAGGCGTCCTTTGTTTCCCATCTCATTGTCCTTTGTTTTGAAGCAAGATTGATGGCAGGTCTAAACCAGCTCCGAGTAATATCAACATGGACAGGTAACCCATAATATGAATCCTGTTTTATTTATGACTCAGAGCCAAAGACACACTAAAGCATTATATGTACTATAGGTATTACATATATTGTCCGATTACCATAGCTTTTATTGCCGCGTTTTGCTTGGTGGTCCTCAAACTCTTTTAAAGGTATACTGCGCTCAGGAATGTTTGTATCAGAATTATTTAAATGGGTTACGGCAGTCAGTTATACATATGTGATTAATGATATAAGCTATGTCAACAAGTTTTTGTTTGCGACGCAAAACAGCTTTTTAGCATTAAGGATGATTTAGAATGCATCTTGACTCTCGATTGACGTAATTCACTGCGTGTTTTTAACAATTTTTTATCAACTTTACTGAATTTCAGCGAAATCAGTTTCCAAACTGTTTGTTGTATTAATTAATTCGGGTTTACTTACTGCAGGCGCTTTCAAGGTTTTTGTACTTAATATTATTTGGCATCGCTGAAGGTAGGTCAATCTGTACCTCTTCAAAATCTGGGTTTAAGGACCGACATAAATCAGGTGGGCAAGCGGTTTTAACAGGATTGCATATGTAAGGAAGACAATAAATTAATTATGCTAGGATTGAGATGATGAATACAACCCAAAAAGGCTATTATTGCAAAAAATGCAGCGACAGTACAGTCTTCAAGGTATGCACCTTGAACGAAGGTGCATCACTTGTCTCAGCAATGAGCAATGGACAATGAAGAAATGAGACATTATTAGTGAGTGTATACTTTGATGAACTCATTCACAAATGTTAGGACAGCAACTGCCGCATGTCATCTCTGTCTTGCTCCTTGTTGTTAGAATTAAGTAAGCCAAGTAGAACGAGTACTGCAGATCAATTTCTGGTTTAAAATGATGCTAGAGACCGAGAACCGTTCTTTGTTAAAGTTAATTTTATCAGGAACTGCCTATTAGATTATGTAATCCTTATCTACTTGGAAATTGTGAAGCCCTAACACATTCACGTGACGGCTAGCCGCCATGGTGTCTCAAAAGATGCTACGCCGCCATCGACACGATTAAAAAACCTGGATTGTATAATGTCCAATGTGTTTTTTCTATGCGTTGCCAGCCGCAGCAGCGGCCCTTGGGGAAAGCCTTTTTGGGTTGAAGACCGTAAAAATATGTTGCGTAGCAACAAATATAAAGATGAGTGTTATTCAAATTGGTAAATTAGCTTACTTGATTAATGGGGTTTCGGAGCAACGCAATCAAAGCAGCCGGGGTAAAAGGTTACACTTGTTTGAACCTGAAATTGAAAAATGCGTTGTCCCGCTTGTTTTTTTTCACAAGCTTATTTTTGCCGTGATGATTACTCCAACAATATGAATGACTCGTCGATGGACATGCAGGGGTGGTGGTGGGATTAAAGCCATCAACTGAAGCTTCTCACCAAGTTATTTTAAATGATACGGAGTAACGAAAACCACTTGAGTATGCTGCGGTAAGGAAGGAGTTGATTTGATTATTTTTATGGTCTCTGGATCGCCTTTCCCCTTTCCTCTGGTCCCAACGAAAACACACTGACTATATGTCACAAAAGTCCCTGTAAGTTTCCGGAACAGTTTCTGTAGCTTGCGAAATGAAATGTGCAAAATGGAACGATACAAAAATATCTGTTGCGAAATGATTAGCTTTGGGAACAACCAGTTCAAGTTCTTGATGACTTGGAATAACGTTGTTTATTATCTCAAGGACAAAGTTGGACTAAAAACTAAATATAAAAATATTTCATGTTTTAACAGAAAAATGAATGAGCGTCCCCTGTTCTTTTGTTAGGAAAAACCGCTCACAAGATAAAAATAGATATGTTTTTAAAAATGCATAAAAAATCATACATCACATAATGCAACTACCTGAAATGAAATGTGAACAAAAGTTTGGACCGAATCGTCCAAAAAGAAAATATGTAAATATGCTAATAAGCTGTGTCGTATCATAACATACGCACAGAGGTGTATGTGTTGAGTCACAGACTCAACTACCTGAAAGGTGGTACCTTTCGCGACCCTCACTGACTGCAACAAGTAAGTACGAAAGTACAATGTAATCGAAGCTTGATTGATGACGTAGTTAGATGTAAGCTCTCCAAAGCTCATGTTTAATCCAAGTTCTGTATAATTCCATCCTGTTGACATCATTTCGTTGGAATGAATGGACGCAGCATTCTTTGTTGGTTGTGCTTTGGAACTTGGGGTTGTACACTAAATATTGCATCATTGTAAATATATCCACCCGCAAAATGATAGTAACCTGACTAACTTGCTCAAGTCGATATAAACCTGGTTAGCTATGAATCAATCCTTAGTTTTCCATCTCCTCTCAGGACTATATCACACCATTTGAAAACAATATCCGTTCCGTCAGATTTCAACATGAAGGCTTTATTAGGACTTTGTTTGTATTTCACTTTCTTCTTTGGAGGTGCTATCACCAGATCTACTATCCAATATCCGATGCATTCTGGTAACAGAAGTAACAATTTTTTTTCAAAAGTAACGTTTTTCAAAGAAATTTTAATTGTTTTTAAAATTTAGGAATTGTTCAAGGTGTCATGTTCTATCTGGGGTCTGTAGAAGGAAAAAGCTATTTCGCGGACAGCACAGCAAATAGGGTAAAGTGTTTCTCTTATAAGGGAGGTTATTCACAAGTAACTTCGATAAGCGCATAAAAATCGTTTACGTATTTTTATACGATGGTGGTCATTCGTTTACCTGACGGACCCCATGAGTAAAATCCAGAATAACCCTTAATCCATCACCTGACAAGCCTACGTACTTCGTCTTTGATTATTTGACCTTTGAAGGCCCCTTCATGGGTACAATACAAGAAATGGGTAAACCAAACCAAAGCAAAATAAGAGCTTTTTCCCTAATTCGACATTATGAATTGTAGGGCTCACTGGGAAAATCTGGCTCAATATGTTTTTAACGGATATCGAGGTTACTTGTAACTCCTTCACTTGTGTTTTCAATCGTTTTATTAAGACTTTAATTTTAAAATGAAGAGTTCCTTAGACTTGTTCCTCAGCGGGTGTATTTTGCCTAAACAGTGGAATGAGATTAGCCTCTGTGGACTCTGTTGCCCAGATGAAATTTTTAGAGTCAAAGAGTAACTCACCCAATTTTGGATCCGGTAGCATATCACATCATAACAAACATAGGATTCTATGAGACAATCATTCATGCGACTTTACCCGTTTTAGAATTCTGGACTGCCGGAGTAGACGACTGGGACAACCACCGATTTAAATGGAAGACAACAGATGAGCCCACAAATAATTCATTTATCTTAATCGGAGCCCACGGCCAACAGCTACAGGGCTTGCTTTACGATGCTTCCAGTTCACATCTTCACTTTCATGTGCGACTATGTTCACAGACAGCCTACACGTTGTGTGAAACTCCTCCTGCCATTAATTAATCTGAATATGCCACCTCGATGTTGCAAGGTGGAAGGCAAGAAATAAACCTTTATACGCTATCGTGGAGTCTTTAATGATGACTTTTTTTAAATGCATGTAAAATTCTGCTGAATATAAGGTCACTTGTGACAAAACATTTTATGCTTGTACTTTGAACCCGATAGAAATATTTCATTGACTTTTGCCAACTACAATGTTTGAAAACAGCCAGTTTAATGTCATCAAAGGATACAACACATGCCATATTTACTCACTCACTTACTTACCAATCCATTGGAGTTTGTTTTTGATGATTGATCCAAAAACATTTTCTTTATATAAGCCAGTTAACTAAGGTCTACACTACTACCCCATTTATTGATATTAAGACATATTTAAAAGATATGCGAGTTGATATCCGTTTTTTAACCGTGGGTGATTTTGTCATGGTTCATAAACTCCAAATACAACCATGCCCATATTTGTTTACTCAATAGGACAGTCGCTTGAGCTTGTCCAGTTACACAAGCACAGTAAGTGACAGACACCCAAGATTATTCAACTATGTAGCTTATTTTGAGCGCAGAGTGCAGTGCCCCAGTACGGCAGCTAAACACATCAACTCCGGCCAAAAACTTGTGCAAATTGTGTGGTGGTTTGGAGTTTAGTTGAATGAGAGCGCTCAAAGGTAATTGAAGTTTAATATATCTCAGATTAAGGTTCATGTCGACCATTTCATTCAATTTATCAGCAAAATCTATCGATCGTGCAAAACATGTCAATGTCCTTCATAAACTTCTTCGCTAGGCACGATTTAAATTAATGTATACGCTGCACGTCACACTGTGCCACAGCGCGTCGATCAAACAAAATATATCCGATTGCAATTTAAATGAACGACGTTAACGAATTTGAGCTGCCGTACTATTTTACTTGTTTTTTTAATAATAAAAATGGTCGAATTCCAATTGTCATCACAAACCTCACATCCAGCAATTCTAACAAGTAATGATCCCTTTTAGTCTCATCGATATTGACTTCTAATGTATGAAACTATTTGCAACTCTCAACAATGTTAGAAAACGACTTTTCATGATTATTCATCAAAATATAGAAAACAAACTTGTCTATATATCCGCCAAACGACACTATTTAACTTATTTCATACATTAACTGCCGCGCAAACGTGTATCCAGGACACAAACAGTTTGTGAGATAAAGCTTATTTTTTATTTCTTTGTCCCTCTCCTTTTTGATGGTATCATTTTTTAAATTATTGGAAATCTCGCAACCAGCACATGATAGTCGACTTCTGCCAACACCAATCAAGGACCGGTTCTTTTAACAATACCATTTCGTAAAACAATACTGTTACTGCGCTTGGCTGTAAGTTTCTGAATGTCTAGAGCGAGAATGCAAAGGAAATGATTTCTATATGAACTTCGGGAGATGGATGGTGGATTGAAGGGAGTAAGGGTGTCCGATCTGTAGTGGTGTCAGATTTATTCGATTCGTTTTCGAAAAATGATGGCCATTGTTACGATCAAAGGAAGGTTAAAGGCTGTCACGACATTTTTTAAACTTGCTGAATTTTTTTCCTCCATACCGTCTTTCAACCCTCTTTCATGTTTCGAAAGCGAAAAAAATTAATCTGACATAATTTCCGAGAAAAAATTATTTATGAATATTCTGACAATATTTGGTGGACGCGACTTTGACAAATTTCATTTCTAGTTTTTCTAGAACAGATTTTTAAAACATAAAATTTGGAATAATTTGAGTTCATTTTTTAGCGATTTTCATCAGGAATTAACGATTTTATTCCCAGTAGAATTTTCGAAGCAATTGCGCATTTTCGTCTAATTTGTCTAAAAATAGTGTCTGATCTGTATCATACAAGGTTTAATGGAAGGTTATATTTGTTATGTGCCACCAATATTTCTAACCACTAAGTGCTCTTATCAACTAAAAATTGTATCCATTCGAGGGTTTAGCTTATCTATTTCTTGCAAAGGCGACAACCACAAATAAGACTTAACTCGACGTGCAGTGGTAATTCGGGAAAGCCATGAAATGCATGTAAATCAAAGCTTGCAGTTATAAAACATTATGGAAACTGCAGCACTTTTCGCAGAATAGTAGTAAGTTAAATCTAATGTCAACAAAGCAGGGGTCTGGCAGGGGTCGGTGTTGTGGTTAGCCTCCTTACTGCCGCAAATTTTATGGACAACACAGATAATAAGTTGGAACCTAAAATGCGATGTGAATGCGTAAGCAGTTATTTGACTATAAAATAATGGAAAACTGATGTGATTTGTTTAATTTGAAATGATCGGCGCACTTAAACGTCACAGGGTCGATTGCTTTAGCATACTTACCGGTGAGATTTACTACTGGAAATATCGGATACCTTTGATGGTTTTTCTATATTTGTTTGGAATTAAATATCTAGGTTTATTACAGAAGAGGAAAATGTCCTGAAGATCGTGCGTGGAGATCAAATTGACGCAAGCCGATATATATTTCAACACAAATATGCTACATTATCAGCAATTTCATCGCGAAAGGCTGGTTAAGGTAGTTTGCTGGGCAAAGCTTGCTTCATACAGTAATAAATTGCATTTTGCACAGAAGCCAACGCTCATTTAAAGTAGAATAGCTCAAGCGTACTCAGTGAGTGTGTTAAGTATTGCCAAGGAATTTTGAAAAATTTATAATCCATTCTTTGAATTTTATACCTCGAATACCAACGTATGAAAACAACTTATACAACTCATTGTATGTAATTAAGCTTTATACATGACAGAATATTATAATTATATGGGCTTGGTTGGTTCTTAGCTGGGAATCGGTGGCAAGTTTTGTATCATCTTTGCAAAATGAATAACTCTAGGTTTGAGCCTATCAACGCAAATTTCCAAGTATGACAAGCAAGTGACTATTTCCATCTTCTTCCTAGAAAATAAATGCTCGAAGTACAGCATCCAAGGTCCATCAAAGCTACTATGAGTCTGAGTGTACCGGGGCCTTAGTCTAAAGCCTTTAATTCATATGTTTGCAATTGCAATTTTATTTAATATTTGTTGAGGCCCCGCTGGTGGATTCCTCATTTGAATCGATGAAAGAAAAAATTTAAGTTACGGAGTAAAAGCTGAAATTTCCCAACTTAATTGCACCTAAAAAGTGTTCAATTACTGCGTTATTGCCCATACCTCGGTGATGGACATGTATGCACTTGAACCCTGTTCTAAAGAGTTCGATTTAAGCGTATCAAGCGTTTCATTTGTGTACAAATGTATAGCAAATTAAATTTTGGTGACAGCATACCACTTAATGTATTTGGCCGTCGTGTGACACCGAGTACACCTGTCAATACTGCTCGTATTATGCCCTCACTTTTGTCAATGTTAACTGATTGATTGAAGTGATTTAAAATGAACGATTGATAATTCTTGATTGACAAACGTACTCAAATCACCGTTAGTGAACCCAAAAAATACCACATAACACGCTTATCAGTCAAACTTGTGTATTGATTGTGATTGAATAACTCAGTTTGTCTGTATTCATATATGTTAGTAAACAATTGAGCACCAATGCTGTGTAAAAATGTTTTAGTGGCCTTGAACTGTTCGTAATGTTGAATGATGCAGCCAAGGAAGCAATATGCTTTCATAAATTTTTCATAAGAAATGAGTACAAGTAACCCAATAGTTTTGAAGTATTAAATGCGTTTCTCTATTAAGAATTCGTTCTACGTAGAGATTTATGCATGTATTTGCTGGCATTTCTTTTCACAAAAACATTTGGCCACAGACCAACGGGTCAGAAATAAAAATTTCAGGATTTATTTAAGCCACAAAAGCAATGCAGACCAAAAATTGGCCATGACATGTAATAAAACAATGACCAAATATTCTGTCTTAATGCCGCAATCCAACTGAGCCTCTCAAAAAAGAAAGGAAGGTTGTACGCACTGTTTGTCGATTTTGCGAGGGCTTTTAATTCTGTGCCGCACAACAAACTTTGGGACAAGCTGTTCTGGCTTGGAGTTTCTGGGAAAATAATCAGAATTCTAAGATACGTGTACAGTAATTCAATGACACGGGTAAGAGCT
>JAAXOA010000065.1:0-42354 GCA_036561885.1 Salina celebensis | reverse complement strand
GACAAACGAGCCGAACCCGCTCTGCATTTGTATCTCGCGCGTACTTGCCAGCGGTGTTGATCTCTCTATTGTATTGACTTACGACACCCACTCGTAGCTTGTGATTGCATCAAGAGAATGACAAACTACAAAGCATGCCATTGCAGTCGCTGGATAATCCCAATCTAGTAAAGAGTAAGCTGTGCTTTTCTGCTTGTTCATGTAAGACACCACATTGTCTGAGAGAGATTTATTTGCAAACCCCTGTTTGCGCATACCAACAAACCACTTTGCACATAACAGACTTTACATTATACAAGCATTATCAGGTTTTTACCATCAAATATGTTCAAGACAACATTTTTTAGGTATTATTCCAAAATTCCATTTCTGTGTTTATCGGTAGAGCAAATGTGATGCCTTAAGAATTTACAGAGCAGAATATCAAATGGTTGACTGAAATCCGCACCCAATCTGTCACTTCAAATAAATTGGTTTGTTAAGTGCGAAATTCAACGATAATACGGCTCCATAACATCAATCTACGTTGGAAAAAGTACTAAGATTTTGGACTACAACCAAGAACTTGCCGAGATTAATTATGTTTGGGTTATAGTTTCAATGTATATTTAAATCGTTTGGCGCAGAAGTGTCAAAGTCGCACTTACTACTAAAGAATGCAAATAAGTGAACCGAAAGATAATGCCGCAGAGTACAGGGTGTAATCTTAATATGGTAAATGTTGCCACGGTTACGCCCATTTGACCATATTCATTATGGAAGATTACTTCAAAGCCCTGTCGCGTAAATTATATTTGTCGTTATGCTTTTAAAAGTCCACGAGCTTATACATTAGACGTGTGATATTATTAAAATGTATAATAAAGCCAGGTAATTCCCCATAGAGGTAAAATACATAAAAACAACATAACTTAGTTATTACACATAAATATATTGTTGGTATATATTGTTGTTATCAGCAGTTAAATGTTGGTGTGCTCAAATATTGGAATCAATTAAAATTGTCCAAAATTGGAATAAATATGTGCATGATCAACGGAAAAATTTGTGTTCGTATAAAAGGACTCGTTGTAGTATATCCAGACACATGTGGTTCAACCAGAGCAGCTGGACAGAATTGGTTGTTAACTGCAAAAATATTCAAATTGAATGACGTCTGCACAGTCACAGCCACTTGCAAAAAAGTTGAACAAAACATGAAAATCCTGTTTGTGGCTTTTGCGTAATACACAATACATGTTGTCGGAAACAGTAAAACCAGCTCTAATACGAGATTTGTTTTCTGAGGAGTAGAGTAAAACTTTAGTAACCCATACAGCTTACAAGCAATGTAATTGAAGCCCAAACCTTATTGGAAGCCCATCGTTAACTTTTCCCTACCAATACTATAGTACAAGCTAACATATAACCAGACTTTATAGTCGATCCTTGTTAGTTGATGTCTTAAGAGATTAAATTGATGATAATGGTTGCTCGTGCAGTAATGTGTTTTTTATTAGTTTCAAACAACTTTTCATGTTTTGGCATTACACCAGGCGCTTAATTCTCCATTATATTGAAGTGTCCTTTAGTGGAAAACGAGGAGATGTTAATCCAGTCGTTGCTATCTTATCATAAGTGCAATATCTGTGATTTTTCAACACACAGATTTTCATGATTCTTCCATGCAATGCCAAGTGAACCTACATGTGTAGAAGGAACTCTGTCTCAAGTAAGCCTATCTAAACAAACCCTAATTTCCCATATTATATGCCATTTCCGGATATTTAAAACACAGCCGGAGTACCTAAAGCATTTTCTGTACATTTAAAGTAAGCTCGATTCATTTTGTTACGGTACGGTACTACATACCTGGAAAATCTCACAAGTAATCAAAAAGGAAGCAAAAACTAATATTATGTATGTATCTGATAGGATAGTTTATTTTAGCAATATGCTTTGATTGAACACTTTTGAGCTATGCTTTTTGCTTGGTATTCTCAATTCGTCATCATTAAATCCGGGAGGTTGATATTTCCAACGCGGAGCAGCTCAGCCTCAATCTCATTCAAAATGTGCACAACTCCAGTTTGGTTCTGTTCCGCAAATATTCTCCTTAAATCATCAACCGTTACATTATCGATGTGAAGTTTTATAGAGTCCCAAAATTTATCAGCTTTTTTCGTCCTTGGAAGTTCCATTTTCTGAAAAGAATAGAAATAAAATTCATATTGACATTTAAATATTGTGTAAAAACAAAGATTTTGGAATTATTTACCAGTTCCTCTATTAAATTCGAATCTAGACAAGTCTCAAATGCAGCAATTATGCTAACTGAACAACTGGTCACTTTTATTAAGTCTCTCTGGCGGCGGGATATCAAAGTAGCCAGTGCGCTCATGATAGCTTTGAAAACTGTATCTAAATACGACTGGTTAATTGACTAGAATGACTTTCGATAAGCACTTCACACTTAGTAAACACCACTGTATATCACCCGTTTGCTTGGCAAATCTTTACAGCAATCACAAGGAGTTTGTATAAAAAGTTTGAGGGTAACGTGTACTCTTGATCGTTTGGCGTGATACCTATGCAAAACAAAGCTGACAACTAACTAATGCTGTTGTTTTCCTTTTGATGCTCACAATAAAAACGAGCAACTAGAGAGCCGGTTTTGTATTTTGTACATACTTCTAAATACAGAAGAGCGCACCTAATGACTCGTATGTTCTTGTACAAAGCCATGGATTCACGTCTCCGTAATTTTAAGCAATCCAGCTTGTGGGTATTAAAATTACAAGCATTGATCATTGTAGTGTCGGCACTCAAGTGCAAAATTCCAACCGTCGTCAACTTTAATTAGAAAAAAATTGTTTGTACATATAAACGTACATATTCGGTGGCTGTCTTTCCAGTTTATCAACATTCAAACATTGCTTAGTACAGCCAATTATTTTTTGTGGGGAGTATTTCCTGCGATAGCGACACAAGGGATTTGGAAGCACTCTGACTGAAAAGTAATTTAAACAAACTAGACATTCAGTCAAATCATATATATATATTTACTACAGTAAAAGTGTGTCCATGACTTATTGCATAGTTTTGGAAAAATTTCCATAAACTGGCATTTGCATGTTCGCTTACGAATCGCTTTTTCGGGATACGCTTCTTTACATAAGCCATTTTTTACAGGTTTCATAGTTTTTCCTCCAATAGAAAGGAACAAGTTCTTCGTTTGTGCAAAATAACAGTTTATTGTCAACATTATGCAATGCTATGCCATTACTTTCTTACATTCATGTAGTCTTACATCAACGACGACAATGAGGATGCATGAAATGCTAGAAAAATGTCCAATGTTTGTTTGGAATAGTTTGTCGGAAGATTAATTACCCTGTTTGACTTGTGCTTAGTCACATTGCTGCGAGTTTCTTGGATCGGCGGTGAAGGACAATATCGTTTTATGCATTTAGCCACCAGAAAAGTGAGAACAAATTTTGCCTACTATTCAAGATAACACTTGTAGTTCCACGTATGGCTTATCATAACGACCACTTGACTTGTAACAAAAATGTGTAGTGTACTTGGTTTTCAGTATTATGATCGTCTGCTGAATGAATGAGATTTTGCTCTGAGTTTGGTCTGCTGACAAACTTATCTTTGTCTAAAAAACCTGCATCTTGCATGTGGTAATTTCAACAAAGTGCAGTTAATAGGAATTTGATGATAAGTCATGACCTACGAGATGAGTATATGAATGAAAAAAAAACAGTGTCCTTGAACTTGAATTTTAAGCTGCAAACTGCAGCATGCCAATGATTAATGGAATATGACTTCAGATATGGTGGAATATTTGTATATGGTATGTATAAATGAAAATCATAAATGGCGTAAATGTTGTTTGTTACATTTTTGACAAGGTTAGCAAATCCAGGCAAGTTTGGTATGACGAATATTTGTTTATTTGCAGTTGTAACTTCTATTTAATTGCATTGACAGTCTCAAAGATAAAACTCTCTTGGAATCTCTCTTATTAAGGAGTTAACGATAGATTCAATTCTATCATTTTATTACGTAAGCGTTTAAAATCAATTTATTCTTCTCTCAATGGGCATTCGGCTATATCAACCCCTATAAATCTGCCACAGAAATTCTGTGATGTAGCGACAATTCGAATGTTTTTAGCATCCTCAATGGCTCCAACGAACTCCAGAAATTCGTTTTCTGGGATTTTATCGATACCATCTAACAACAAAAAGACATTTGGAAACAGCCCACCAAATATATTTACTAAAACAGTTCTTTCTAATTCACTAGCAGAAAACCGATTGATCAGTATTTCCTTCAATGGACCAAACTTACCATCCGGCTCACAACATACATTTGCCATTGAAAAAAACAACGACACATTATTTCTACGACGTAACTCACAATGCAGATTTTTCATTGTATTGGTTCGAAAATAAGCTGTGTTCTTTGTTAAGATCTGCATCGACCTAGATGATTCTATCAAGCCAACTGCCGTTAAAGACCCACCGATTGGAACTACGGGATCATTTTTACTGGTTTTCGTAAACAGCTGCAACGGTTTATTCATCAAAAGTTCTATCCAATCGGAAAACTCCAGATTTTCGAAAATATCTTCAGTACAATCAGTGATACTTTTAAGAGGAACGTGTACTCCATTGATTTCAAAAATTCCGGTTTCAATTATAGAGGACCGCAAAAGTTCTGTCGTATCAATGACTAATGTTGACTCTCCTTCTGCCATCATTTCAGGGGCCACTGCAAAACTTGGACTTGTTGAGAGTTCCTTCGCTACATCGCTTATATTTGAATCTCTGAGGAACAAAACTGTTCTTCGAGTTGAATGAGTCTTAAGCTTATGGGTGCCAAACAAAATGTTATAATATAGAATCGGCTCCGGGGTAAGAATTTCAATCTTAATGGATTCGTTGTTAATTCCAATAATTTCCAGGAAGGACTTCCCATCTTCTTCCATAATTGAAAAGACGGTTCCATATAGACGATCGTATAAGGAGTCATCGTATTTAATTACATCCAGGGTAATACTGTCGTTGTTTACACAACGGAAAAATGTGCACAGGCGATTTTTTATGTAAAGAATAAAACAAAGTAAATATCTACTAAAATTAGTTTCATTGGGGATTAGAAAAATATGTACATACGTTCGGCAAACTCCCCCAAAGAAATCTCAAGCCCCTGTAGGAACTGGTAACAGATAGGTTCGCGTGTTTTTCCAAGATTGCCATTTATTTCCTCGTTCCACGCGTAGATTAGTAATGTGGGTAGCTTATCTAAAACTATTTGGATGAAGTTACTCTTATTCTTGCAAGTCCGAGGAAAATATTTGGAAAATATTTCCTCTGACATGTTTTCTGACGCATGTTGGGAAAAGTTGCGGATGAACCGAAGAATATTTGAGAACTTATGGTTGTGGTAAATCTTTTCCATTCTTCTTCGTTCTTGATCATTTTGTCCAAGAATGAAATCGTTGTACCACTCATCTAAAGCAGTTTTTATCACTATTTCACCAATAATATTCGATCCATGTTGAAGGTCAGTGATTTCGTCGATGAAACTTGGCGTTCCTTGGTTTTTATCTGACACTCGTTTTAACCATTCTTTCGTTATATCTAATATATAAACGAACTTTTCAATTGACGATGAGAGAACTGGTGATTCCAAGAAAGTTGGAAACGGCACAGTTTCCATATTCATGTATGGCTTTAGTTAAGTGATTATAAGACTGGCAACTGCAGGCTTAGCTGGGTTTTGCACATTTCAAAAATTAAATTCTATAGTTTAATGCAGAAAACAAAATATGCTTCTAAAAATATTCACAGAGAAGTTTCCCTATGATCTCTTTCTCTTTGCACTCTTCGCTTTGCAGATATCGTAACCACCACAAGCCCACGATCCTTACAACATTGGATAATTACGCAATGGAGATCCGATAATAGAAATTATTGATGACTGCGGCTTTAACCTTGACACCATACAACTCCAGAGAGCACATCAGATTCAACTGTTTGTTTTACACGTAGCTACCTGATAATAAGTTTTTTGTTGAAAAATGGATTATCAATTTGATATCATGTATGAATCAGAAGTTTACTCGAAAACATTTCATTAACCGGGTAACCAAAGGTGTGAAAAGCAGCTCTAATTTCATTATTTCATTTCAATCGCTTTCCAAATCTTTACAAAGGTGTGTAGCAACCTCATTACTCTTTGTGTGTTATCTGGCGTGCGGTATTCCTCCAGCATGTTTTATGCTTTTATCTATCGCACTTTACTATACAACACATGTGCATTGTCATTCTTGTGATTAGAGTTTTGTAACACGAGACGAAGCAACAGTCTTAATATAAGTGCTTATTGTCACCTCATTTTGCAAATTTTAATGTTTAAGTATGGTAAATCCACTTTGTGTTAATTTTAAGGTGCCCTTTGCTTGATACTGTGTATTCAATTCGTAAAGGGTCAGCTTTGGGTGATCTTCCATGTTGTTGCAGTTTTAAATAAAGCGTTTAGTACTTCAGGAGCAGTTGACTATGTGAAACAATTTTATGTTTAATACACTTTGGCCCATATCTATATTTCGTTCTAAAACTGATTTAAAATTGAGATAAATCTTGCGAGTTACAATATCTCATTGAGTCACAATTTGACGAATTATTAATAACATATTTATTATTGAAAACTTGAATTTACAATGGACGACAAGCTCCCGGTAAGTTTTTAGCGTAAGTAACTGGTAAATCAAATTGTAATTTTCAATATTCATATAAATATTCAGATTCCTGACGAAGTCACAGTGGAGCGCTGCGATTCTTCAGAGGTCCATATCGAGGGACAACCAGAAGCTGCTAAAGAATTTCTTTCAAGTGGTAAAATCAATACAAATCTGTCATATTTTATGTTAACGTTGGGAAACCTTTTGTCATCGCTACGTAAATTCCCGTGATTTATCATTGTGCGCAGTGCATTTAACCTACCAAAATGGAAATGGTCAAGCCTTATTGAATTTGTTCACAACATTTTGAATGGAAGTAAAAAATCTAGTTTATAAATCTTGTAGCCGACATTTCAATCTTCATTTTGGCGGGGTTTTCACGAATATGGCGATGGTGACTAAAAAGTTTATCGCATTTTTTGCTGCGATTTGAATGAAATTCCCGTCAAAATATTTACAAAATCAGAATATGCGGTATTTCGCAAAATTAACTAGCAACTAGCCCGCAAAATAATTAGTTTCTCAAGCTTAATAGTGGTTAGTTTGTTACATTCTAATTGTTGTATTTCATTAGAGGAGCAATTGCTTCCCAGGAGTGTCCAATTTGTACAATACTGGATTAAACAGCACAATCTTGAAAATGTTGATATGTTTGTCAATGGCCGCATCAATTGGGACCGCGTTCCAAAATGCCTACATGAAATTTGTGGCCTGGAACGGCAAAAAGGTAATTTAACAGGTGTTATATTAATTTGAGTTTGTCCCCAAAGTATAATTCATTCCGAGATATTCCATACGACAATGTGGATTTTTTGTTTTGATATTGCATACAGCATCTCTAACGCAACACTTTTTGTTTTTAAGGGCAAATGGTCGCTCGGAACGAATGTGTCACCGAAGGAACAGGAAATGGGCCAACTATTGAGATTATTCTGGTTAATAAAGACATCTGTAAATATTTTTCTGGAACATTCATAGAAATTTTAGATGGAAGTGTAAATCTAAGAAATACCATGCCATCCAACACTGATTCAACCCAACATTTTCCAACCAAATCTGCTTTAGAATTTACACTTTTAGTGGATTTGATGGAACTTGGTAATGAGCAAATCAAAACTGATCGCCTGGTTTGGTTAATTAGTGAACATCATGTTGCTCAAGTACAAGATATCATAACTGGTCGGAGCATGTTTGCAAAAACGATCAAAAACCCCGAATGGGACGATTGGGAAGGGTACCAGGTACAGTCAGGAACATCAGAGCTTACTGATTGGTTACAAGTCTACTCTGAACATGAGCTAACCGAAATGCTTCAAACTGGGTTTCTTCAAACCCGAGTTCGGAAGAAACTGAAGCTGCTGAACCTACTGAAGGGTCCACATATATCAAGATGGTTAAAAACTGGTGTGTTTCAGAAGCACACAACGCAAAAGAATACAATTTATATCGTATTTAATGCAAAAGACAAGGATTTATCAACAGTAACAGAGCTTATTAATGGACAGGCAATTTATATTGAGGACATCGAAGAATTGTCTTATCTACCTCACCAGCAACAGGTGCCCGTTACATATAACCTTGACTGCAGTGCTGCTGTAAAACATCTAGAAACCCTCTCAGCAGTAATAAATCCTGACGCCGCAAACAATATTCAACTTCTTAAGTTTTGCGGGGACAAACTTTATCGTGTAATTCCTGAGAAAGATCTCCTAGAAGAGGATAGCAAGTACTTCGTTATTTGGGGCGCCCCTCTAGAGGGTAAATCGACCGTGCTACTAAGGGCTTATGAAGCATGCTTAGATTTTGCGTGCTTTGTATCATCGAGTGATTTAATTCGACAATTTCCTGTAAGACACATTAACGAGTTAACTACGGACCAATTTCACAGCTTTCTATACGAACAGCAGGGTTGGACCCAGGCAGATTTAGAGGTACTGCAAGGGCCCTTACATAATGCAAAATGGACATTGTTCATTGATTGTGCTAATAATAATGTAGATGAGCACCTTCTCGGAAAAATTATAGCTCAGATTCAGGATATTGGTCGGTTGCGCATTATTATAACAAGTCGGAATCCTTGTAGTAGTGGAAGCTTTTCAGGCAGACCTCATACATCAGCAGAAGTATTAGGTTTTTCGTCAAATGATAAGATCGAGCTAATGAATTTCAGGGGGCCTACATGGCTTACAGACACCCACGCTAAAACAATATTCAGCAAATACGAAGTTAAGTTTCGGGAAATGCCGCCTTTGATTTGGATTGCTGTACGAGAATTGTTCAAAAAACAAGCAAAGCAAAATCGGGGATCATCTCTGTCACAAATTATGAAACTAATCAAGGATGCGCAAATCTACGAAAAGTTTATGGAACTATGTTTATGCACAGTTACAGATGAACATCTTGATACCGCAATAAATGTAGACTTTTATCAACAAGCATTGATGTTTCGAGCGCTGGAGAAAGTACTGCCAAGTACCAGTACGCTTACCGGCGCAAAAGTTTACTGTCGTGATCTTTACACTGGAATCTGTGATCTGCGGATTTCAAATCTGGATTTTGAAGACTACCTGATTGATTTATTCTGCATTCATGCTCTTAAGGGAGGCATTGAATTTGATGGTGTACGCCTTCCAAAACTATTCACAGAGTTTTTTATCAACCGCTACTATCATAAATCTGAAAATTTTAAGGGACGCCACTTAAACGAGATGCTTGGCTACATGAATATATCAGAACAGTTTCCTTTGGAAATTAGTGAATTTGACGTTAATGGTACAATATCGCTACTAGGACAGTGTCCAAACATATGCAGAAAAATCTTCGAATCTATTTTGCTTTCTCCTAACAGCCAAAGCTTATTTCAGAATTGCTCGCCAAGTATTAATATCGCAAACATCTTCCGCTTTCTCCACTTTCACAAACCGGAAATGACAGCAACGCAGATCTTGTTGTTGTGCTCAGCTCATTTTGGATTTTCAAAGCTTTTTGAATTTCTGCTGGACGCAAAAATGGCGGATATCTCCATGCAAAACATTCAGATCCGACATCGTCATTCATTCCGAAGTGTTGTTCACCTACTGATGTACTGTTCTAGAGACGACGACTGCACCACAATTATGGAGAAAAAGACTATCTTAAACTATATTTTTCGTGTTAAACCTAAATTGCTATTCACAAGAGATTATTACGGCAATACACCAATTCTAGAGCAAAATGTTAATTTTGAACTAGTGAGAGTCTTTCTAAAACACGGTGCAAATCTTGCAGATGCTGATTACCAGCGGAGAAATATTCTAGATAAAAACCCCAATAATCTGGAACTCTCTAAACAGCTGAAGTTAGCATTTCCAGCCGTATACTATCGACTAAATTTGAGTTCATTCACAAAATCATATCCTGTTAAGTTCAGATGTCTGGAAAATACATGCAAATCTGCGCGGAAGATAAGCAATGACGATGTTGAGCGATATTTCTTAAGGAAGGAGAGAAAAACTAGAAACTACAATGTGCATCGATCGCTCACCCCTAAAGAAGGTTGGCTGTTATTATTCGAGCATGGTGAAGATAATGTAACCAACAACGATTTAGCTTGGTATGTTATAGAAGCTTTACATAGTAACGAAGAAAACGACGAGTTCCAAACGACTTTTCTTACTACGATACTTGCCACAGAAAATTTACAATTTAAGTATCAGGAGTTGTGCAGTTTAATCAATTCTTCTATTGTAGACCTGACATCGAAACACTTTAAAATAGTGAATCAATTACATAAAGTAATGTGTCAGAAAGATTCTCCCTTTGTCGTTGCTAGCATACATGGATTAACTAATATCGCAGTTTTACTCAGTAAGAGTTTCAGTGTCTACTGGCTAGACCTGCTGAACGACTTTGAGCTAGGTTGTTTATTTCTTGCGTGGGATAAACACAACCTCGCGGATGTGACAAACCAAATAATTAGTAAATTACAAGCTATTAAGTACAAAATTCCTTATGAAGTGGTTAAAATGGCACTGAATTTCGGTAGTCTAAGGCTTTTTAGAATTTTCGTTGAAAAACTACAGTTTACACCAGACAAGTGGAGAAAGCTCGAAGAGTCTAAATGTTTCATGGCACTACACCATGTACTTGAAAATTCAATGCATGATTCGGAAGAAGTGTTCATACAAAAGAAAATGCTTATCGATTACATAACCAATTTTTTTCCAAAAAGTGTAAAATCGTGCGACAAGCGAGGACGAACTGCGCTGCTACTTAACAGAACACACAATAGACTGATAAGGCATTTGATAAGCAAACCAGGAGTAAACATAAACGATGTAGACGCCAAAGGGAACAATGTGCTAAACGTTTACTTGTGTAACATTATTCGGTTAAGTGAGTATCTAGGAGAAAGTGCTTACGATAAGAACTTTTCCCATCATGACCAAGTTGTTTACCTAGCAAAGGAAGTGGGGGTGAATGAACTCGCAAATAGACAAATCGGCTGGATACTGCGGGGAATGCAGACATTAGCAAAGTTCAAGACGAAAGCCCTACGAGCTGCTGGATTCAAGCTAATAAGCGAAGAAAGCTGGTCATTAGATATGTACAAAAGGTTTGACAAAGGACTTGGCAGACATTTAATATTTAATGGAAATGAATGAGAGGACGAATTGGTCTGATGATTGATGACAACAGGGAGCAATTGTGCCGCTGCGCGTCGCTTAATCTCTAGTTTTCGTCTTTCCTGGAAACATCAGAAACAAAGGAGAAACTCTGCTGCTATTCCCATATTTTGATGAATACTAAAAGCATTGTGTATAAGAAAATTACTTTACACTCATTCACCCGGTGCTCAATGTCTTTGATGGCATATCTCCATGAAAAATACATTATATAAATTAACAACCTTTAATGCATTCATATAAGTTATTTTGTCATTTATTAACAACCAACCTTACGAACTCTACACTAGTGACTAAACCTGAATATATCAAATTTCAGTAATTGATATATGTATAAAAATTATTGCATTCTCTAGTTCGTTTCATTGCATTGATAAAAATATTTTTCCTCTGGTGTGTACCAAAATCTTGTAAATGTTCAAATAAAAACACTGTTTGTGCAGGAAACATTAAAAGACGGACACCTCTACTTTGCGAAAAACAGTGACGTCTTATTTGACACATCCGCAGAGTCAGCAACGACACCTCCGGGTTGGGCATCCGAGAACCATATTTAGGCATCTGGTAGAGGACTAAGCCATAATATAGGTGTTACCGTTAGCCGTATTACCAATAGCAGTTTATACCACATTTTATTTCCTGTATTTGTGCAACTTAGGATCAGTGCTTGAAGAAACACCCTCTTGTTCCAGTTTACTACTACAATTTCTCTCATTTTTGACCACCCGCTGCGTTGACATTCCCTGAAATATGAATCCAAATGTAAAGTTTGCTTTTCTTTTTGTAATTGTGCAAATATAAGTAAAATTTACCTGTCCGGTTTCTGTGTTCAAGTTTTCTGCCATATTTATTTTCTCCTCTTTCGCCAATCCACTGAACTGCGCCGAGCTTTTGCTAGATGATGACCCCGCCGTTATTTCACCCGCTAAGCTTCCTTGTATCACAGAATCTGACTTTGTATGAAAACAAACTCGCTTGGATCGCTTTTCACCGGTCTGGTGACTTTTGGATTCGTCCTTGGTTCGATTGGGATCCAGGGGTTCCTGTAGAGAGAAAAATATGAATATAAACTCTATTATTGCCATATCTTTGAACAAAATAGCATTCAGCTGCTATGTACAGGGTAGTAGGGTAGGTATCTACCTCAAGGCCATACGAGCAGTCGTCATCAAAATTAAACAATTGGCCAGTCATTGAATCATCTGAATCTTCCGCATTAACACATCCGTATTTTCTTTTGCTGGTTGAAGGTTCCTGGGGAAACAAATTAAAAGTTACAGAACTGGTTATTATGAAAGGAGAGATGGGCATTTATCAAATGGAGTTATGATGGAAATAACTGTGAAGTAAAATACGATTTCCACTAAATGAGTTGTTGTGATGTACTGTTGCAACATTTTTTCAAGTGAGTACTTCTGCAGTTTAACAGGTTAGATTTATATTCTCCAAATTGTGTCACTAAATAAATGTTTATACGAATAGGAAGCGAAAATGAGTCGTACTATCTGAACGTAAACATTGATTGATTGATTCAATTATCCGAGAAACTAGTTACACAAAATCGTTCATATAAGCACACACGTCCTTCTTAAAATATGGGATGTGAAAGCTGTGTAGTCCATACTTTAAATTCTGTTCACCTTTTTGTTACCGCTATTTGTTTTAAAACTGTCTAACGTATCCTAGCTTACGTCATTTCCTATTGAGTGTAACCATAAATTTTCCGCCGCTACCGCACCGCTAACACTTTTCATGCCCCTTTTTTCCGCAGTCAAAAAACTAAATAAGTTTGGTAACAATGTCTAGCCCCTGAGGGCCTTTGACTGGCAGAATATGCTTTGCAAGAGTCCAGACTGAATATACCACATAATCACAAAGTTCTACTTACATCAACTAATCCCATTATGATTTCATCGTGAAATACAGCCTTGTGCCAGACTTGAGATGATGAAGCCACGTGACTAGGTCCAATTTCATCTTCCGATTCTGACAGATCCGTAAGAGCCATTAAATGCGAATCCTCCGTTATAGACATTGATGAGCTTCCGGTGAAAGTTGGATCCTCTTCCAATTTGAACTTAGCAGCAAGCAATGCCTTTGTTTTTATTTTAACCAGTTTCTTAGTGCGTGCCATGATCCACCGTATTTGTTTATTTGCTAGGTCATTTATAGCCACAAGTTTAGCCAAGTAAATAACTTGATCGTGCCTACAAAAGTTGACATCATAGGCACTTTCTCCAAGGTACTCAGACAATTTGATAATGTTGCCTAAGCAAACGTTCAAAATATTATTGTCTTCGTTATCAGTTGTCTTCACCTTTATATCTGTATTTTCAATTAAGAACCTAACAAGTTGATAATGTGCTCTACCTAATAATATAGCACTACGGCCTTGCTTATCTCGCACATTCAAACTTTCTGAATTAACTGTTAATATATAACGGATAAGGCACTTTTTTCTTTCCAGAACTTCTTTTGAGTCGTGCATAGAATTCTCCAGTAAATGATGCAGAACGCCAAATCCTTTTTTCCTGCCAAACTGTGACCACTTGTGTACATCAAACTTTAAATTTTCCCTGTATATTTGAAACAACTTATGATAGCCCGAAGACAGCGCTTCCTGAACTGGGTAATATGGTACAGCAAAACTACTTTCCTCTAATCTATTGATAACAGAGATAATCAAGTTTTCAGAATGGTACTTATTCAGTCCTTTGAATAAGAACGAAAGCTCAAAATCCTTCAAGTTTTCTATCCACTTTGCACAAAAACTTTCACCAAGTAAGGTCGTTATAGCTTGATAGCCGTTTATGCACGCAACCATAAATGGCGAGTCTCTTCGACACATTATCTCTTCAAATTGGGGAGATATCCGTAAACTAAACACACCCTCTGTAAGTCGCGTATTGAGAAGATTACAAAGCTTGGTGTATTTAAATTCCATTTGATTTGTTTTGAATATATCCTGCAGTAGTAAGGACTGGAATTCTTCGTCATGTGAGTCGTATTTTAACGATGATGTGACGTATGATGTAACTTGCTGCAGTGTTATATTGTCTTTATCTTCGAAGACAGTTCCAGAGAGAAAATTTCGAACAAGGCCCGGTGTGATTCGATAGTGACGTGGTTCACTCTTGTCAGCCGGTCCTGGCGCAGGCAGTTTCGATCTGAGGCGTAAACTTAGGTTAAGTCTGTCGTACACCTCGGGAAACTTGCGCTTAATTTTGTCAATTAGTATCGGGTTATCAATGTTTTTATCAAGCAAGTTTCTGCCTGTGAAATCAGTATCCAAGAGTCTCGATCCATTTTTAACCAATAGCTCTACAAGATCAAAGTGAACATTTCTCTCGAGAATAGGAGTATTTCCATAATAGTCTCTACATCTAAGAATGTTCGGATTTCTCTTTAAAAGTAGACTGATGATGAAAACTTTCTCCTTTATTGTTGTTTGATCGTTATCCCGTGAATGATACATGAGCAAGTGAAGCAAACTCCGAAAACTTTGGCGTTCCCGTATTTTGATATCACGCATATGAACTTTCTCCGGATGTTTTGACATAATATAACGAAACATCTTAAGGTATCCGAGATGGGCAGATAATATAATGAGAATATCATTCACTGTTAGTTTAATTTGTGGTTTCAAGTGGAGGAAACGCAGTATTCCAGCTATATTCACTTTTAGTACCTCCTCGTTGATGCACCAACCGTCAAATGCGTCGTTTTTCTTTTCCCCGAGTACCAGAAAAGAATCCAAAAGAAGTCTTGAAATGATTGGACAATATTTACTGAGCATGAGTACTTGAACAATGTTGAACTGGCTAAAATCAAACTCGAATTCCGTTGAAAACTTGGTGTAACCCAAAATGTCGTTAAGATGGTTTTCTGCTTTTGAGGATCTTAAGTATCTCCTGATAAAGAATTGAGTAAAGGTATTATGGCACTTTACTTCGTCACAAGAAGTCATTCCAGAGAGAAACTGAACGGTAAATTTGTCCAAAAAATATTCTTTAAAACTTGAGCAGTCGATAAGTGACAGGTCGCTTTTTGCAGGTGTTTCGTCATGATGAAGGAGAGAATCAGATGTAGGGAGAAGGTCGGGATGTTCTTTTTTGACAGCATCGAACATGTGTGATTGCAGGTATTTGTTGTAATCTCCATCAAATTCAGGGATTTCCTTGATGCAAGACTGATAATTTAAGTAGACAAACTTATCAAATATCTCTGCTACCGATGTGTTTAAGGGGATGGCACAAGGAGCGGAATTATGTTCCTGCGTTCCTAAATATTTCTTATAAACTTCGGTGAGAGCTGTCCATATAAGTGTTGGCATTTTGGCGAATTTGTGTTCATAAGTGCTCAGTATATTTTTACAATGAACACTTGTAAAGGAGGATTTTTTACATAATAAATCCAACTTATCATTATGTGAAAGGCACATTAACTGGAGACTTTTGTAGGAGTCGTGTAAACTTCGCATGTCTGCTGCTAAATTAGAACTTCTTGTGGTAAGTACAACAGACAAATTGGGAGTCTTTACCATCACTTTAACTATTTTGTATAACTGAGAGTCTTCTTTGATATATCCCGTATCGACTAAAACGACGATTGTTAAAGTGTCAAATATTGAATCCAACACAATACGGTCAAATTTGGTTGTTACGAGCTTGTTTATTATTACTTCGCGAACATGTTCAACAGTAAAATCGTCTATACTTGATGAAGAGAATTTTGATAAAAGTTGGCTCGCTGTGAAATGACACACTGGGAGGGAACACTTATTATAAATATGCTGCATCGCAAAGCTCTTCCCTTCTCCTGGGGTTCCCACAATCACCATGAGCTTGTAGTTCTGCTGCAGGAGTTCGGTGTCCGTGATTACTCGAAGGACTAACGGAAATCGGTCGATCTTTAAAAGCTGAATATGATGAGGTCCTGTACGTTGCTCAGCTTCATGCAGGTATTTCAAATGCTGGACTGTAGCACTGCAGTCAATGTCTCGAGTCACTGGAATTTGGCGATATAAAGGTAAATACGAAAGATCTTCGATGTCATCTATAAAGAAGACGTGGCCTTTGATTTGCTTTGAAATCTTGGGGATATCGTTCTCCTTTGCATTGAATACTATGTAAGTAGTATCCTCGTCTAAATCTGTCTTCATTAAGGTGTGAGTTAAAAACCATCTATGGACGTACAAATTCTCGTCGAATTCCGGTTTCTTACAGCAAATTTGAAGGGTCCCATTTTGTAATAACTGGTTCAGCTGTGATCCTTCTAGATGATGAAGCCAATCCGTATTTACTACTACTGGTTGGGATTGTAACTTAGCATTTAAGTTTGTTACCAACTTGTTCCTTACGTCTTCACTAACTTCATCCCATTTTACTGGATTCTCTATGCTTGAAAGTCGTTTTAGCCGTGATTTCAAAGATTCTATTTCATCTAAATTATTTAGCAGTACATACAGGTGGCCTGATACATCCCATTCTTCAGTTAAAAAGATAGAGCCAACTTGAAGCGTAAAATTCTCAATGACCCCAGTCAACGGATATACTGATTTCTGTTTGTGATAATGATTTTTCAAACCAATGCATCGATCAGCAATGCGGACAGTTGTTCCTTTGTATTTGTTGTTGTCGTAATTTTGCATTTGAATAACTGTCACAGTGAATGTAGTTTCCTGTCTGGTTCTGAATTCACGGCAACTGAAGCGTGCCACGATTCCACCTATTCAAAGAAAGTAAAGTTTTATCTTTGCATATATATTTTATATTTACGAAAGACATAACTATTGTATAGTTTTAGCCGTGACACAGCAAAATTAGTCCATCTTAATCTAGGAAGCTGACGTGCCTTATAAGGACTAAACTCGGTAATTTCTTTCATAAGATGGTTTAATAATTCACACCCGCCTAGTACCAAACACGCGATTCTTTGGATCGTGAAAGGGTATGAGTATTGTATGAAAGTTTTGCATTCCGGAAAGTGAGATTCTAGTGAAAGCGCATTCTCTGTATTCTATTCTGTCCTAACCAGTCTTAAGCGTCGGTGAAGGTTTCTAAGGAAATATTGAATGCATAATACACATGAGTTTACAAGTCGAACGAAATAATACGCCGTTGAAAAATACCGTTAATGATAACAATACTAATGCATTATAATGTCATAAAAGCCTTTGGGATCCAAAACAGATTAACTGCTATATATGGAATAACAATTTTTATCCCTCCTCAACATATCATGTTCTTACGAGCTTTTGTAAAGCCCATTTACATTTATACGATTATATTCCTAAGTTTAAATAAAATATCGTTCATGTACAAAATGAAAAAGGATGCTTAAGTTAATTACCTCTGTCCAGTTGACTGTTCAAAATTTCCAACAGGCGCTTTGCCGCATAATCCCAGTTAATGGGGTCGAGGACGAGGTCAGATAACTTGTCTGTAGAATGTGTTTTTATGAAATCCTTCACAAATTCTTTAGGAACGATATCTACAGCTTCCCGTTTTTCACCTGTCCCTGCAACATATGATGTAGCCTTCGTTTATTTTCATAAATTTGTCTTAAGTATAATAAATCTGCATATTTTCATACCTGATGTATGAGGATCTTCTGTCCCTCCAAACGATCGTTTCATGTTCTCCTCACTTGCTGTGAATTTATCTGCTAGTCTTGATACTATATCGTCTGTTGACTGAAAGTTTTCAAAATATATTTACAGTCTCTAAATGAAATGATGAACCATCCTGGAATTGAACTTACCAGCCGTTTTCGCGCCATGGTGATTATGCCTTTGACGGTAATCGTTAAAGAAGAAACTACTATTGACGACAACAAGTTTGTGATATTTTTAGAATTAGTTTTCTGAGAAATAAATTGTCAACTAACTCTGATTTATGCACGAGTAACTGTCCCTGTAGATGCAGATTTACTACGTGTTGCAAAACTCAGTAAAAAAGTTTGAATCCGTACGCCTTGCATGTTTTATGAAAACTTTTAAAACGTTTTTGCGAAGCATAAATTAAATGATATGACAAATATTGTTTACCTAGAGTATGTTCAATTTTTATTGATACAGGACAGAAAAGCTTTAACATGAAAACATGTGTGGAACTGGTTGTCTACAAAATTTGCTGCATCGAAACATACAGAAGAGTTTCAAGGAGAACCTTTCTATGATGCAACATGTTGCGTTGAAATCGGGTATGGATTTACCTCTGTTTAGAATTATATGCACTGTAGGATAGTCTACTGGGGTTGAATATGCTAAACTTTCAATATAACTTTAACATGAGAGGAATTCCAAAAACGTAACCAGATATCATTGCAGATATTGAAGCAAAAAAATGCGCAACAGTGAGGATTGCAATAAAGGAAAAAAATATTTCCCTCCACGTGCTAAGTAAGATATAAAAGTGCAACCTATTTTTTGACAGTTTCGGATGTTTTTGTACTAAATTTTATGCAGAAATCAAGCCACAGTTTGCAACTACACAATCTAGAAGCTTTATGTAAGTTATCGTTCATATTATATTAGCAAGCACGCTTCAATGTAATTTAATTGAATCCAGATATATATAAATTCCTTGTTTACAGCTCGCACATTAAGAAATTTAGACTGACGTAAGATTAATGTTTCTGCCGGTAGTAGGTTTGCCTGATTTTGAAAAAACAATATAAAACACTTGTCGGTTGCTAAAATTAAGGTGCAGGCGAAGTAAAAGTCAGTTTGTGTGTTAAAATAAAAGTGCTGTGCAAATAAACTTTTGAAATATGGAACCAATGGAAGTTGATCCTAGCAGTATTGAACGGATGCCAGTGCCTCATTTTGCTACGCTTATGGCGTCACCAGTGTTTATGTCAACCACCGAATTGTGGTGCTATATTCTTGACACCTGTAAGGAATGGAATAAGCGAGTGAACCCTAAAAGTTCTAAAGAGTCGTGGTTCATTGATGAATCGAAGGATAAACACCACGGATATAAAGTAATTGGAATCAAAGAAATCAGAGACATACTCTCAGAATGGTATGATGACTTTCAACTCGGAAGAAACACCCAGGAACGGAGAAGAATGGACAAATATTGCGACAACAATAAGTTTTCCAATATTCTCAGATTCATCCGAAATTTTAGCCAACATGCAGGTGAAAGCATGCCAGAAATTACTTTTAAGAAGTATTTCCCAGGGGGCTACCGCAACAAACAAACTTTTGTGCAAAATATGCTAACTAAAGTGCCTAAACTATTCATCTACGCTTGGTCTATAGAAAATCGGTTGGCATTCAGTGAAACAGTCCAGCCGATGTGCTACGAATTCGTTGTTATGCTTAGGGATTCACTAGACAAATTTTCTAAAGGTAATCCAGAATTGTTATCACTGCTATTTTATAAAGTAGTTTTAAATACAAATATTTGTGTTTATTTTTACTGAAAATTAATGTTTTTTCAGAAAACCGCCTCGCAACATTCACAACTGGGAGAAACAACAAAACCGTAATATTTGAAGTGGTGCAATGCGATGGTCAGTTTTACAACCGGTTTGCAGGACTTGTTGTTCGTATAAAAACAGAAAATGGCTTGACCTTTGTGGAAGTAGAACGAAGCCACTTGAACGAGTCAACTAAGTTTGAAATTGACACCCCGCAAACTATTTCCCAATACAAAATTTCCTTCGGAGCTCAAAACATGTGCACCAATTCAGAACTAGAAAATTTTATCTTTGTAAAAGATAGTAATCTCATTGATATACTGAACGAGCTCCATAAAGAGGAAATAACAACCCCTGGTGTTCAAGTCGACATTGAAACTACGCAGCTACTTTGCTCTTATATTGTGGAAACTGCAAAATTTCAAATTAACGGAGCTTTAGTGCCAATAAAAAATATTGGGAATACGGCAGCCGAACTTCTTGAAACACTGGAGTACAACGACTGGAGAAGACTTCTCTCTAACCAGCCACTGGAAATGTTCACACACGTAGGGATCGCCGATATCACGGTACTAGGAAACAGCATCGTAGAGTTGAGCAGAATAATTCAATCCAAGAAAAAAATTATTGTGTTAACGATGAGTAGTGCAATGTACAGAACAACTGTACTCAAAAATCTCCACTATGAAATGGGCAGAAAAAATTACATCTCTCTTTTTGTACCTGTAGTGAAATTGAGTACAGTTTTAGAACAAATTTCGTTAAAACAAAAGCTTATTGAATACTTGAGTCAGACTGAAAATGAAAAGTACGTAATGGAGAAAATTTTCACCTTAGGCTTTCCTGAAACAACTTTAATGTTGGATGGAATAGATCAAATTCCAACTGATCAATTCTTAATATTTCTGTCGGAAATAGAAAATTTGAATATTAGAATTGTAGCTACATCGCCATTATTTTGTGATCAGTTGAGACAAACTGATGCTCAAGATATTTCTTTGGGAAAGCCTTGTAGTAAAAACACAAACGGTTGAAAGGCTCAAAGTGGATCTCACGAAACTTCCTAGCAGTGACGGATATAATCGTTACATCGTTTTTTTTTCAGTTTTGTCATAATACGCAATATTTTAATCCGGGTGATCGTTATTATATACTTTTCCAATTATATTGCTTTTATTTCCTTCCACTTAGTATGTGTAATTATGATAGATCAGTTACTTACTTGTGTTCGTTTAGTTTTTTAGAAAAAAAAAATGTCTCCAGCATTAGGTGCCATTTGCGAAAATTTGGTTCGGTGAAGTAGAGTAATTAAGGTTAATGTTGGAAATTTGACTGAAAAATTGTGTCCACAACAAATCAACTAAATATACTTTATCAAGAATCTCCGAAGCATGTTTTAAAGGTTACTCAGTATAATGTTTCATGTAAATTAAGATAAGGGCTAGTAGACTTTTTCTACTATGCCCTCCGTCCATTTTGCATGGTAATGACTGATCAATTGAATAAATTTTTTAACAAGGAGAGACTGATCGCTTGACTGCTGATTTTTTTCATTGCGAAGTGACAGAAAAGATTGTGAAGCGCGTTTGTATGAAATGTGACCGGAACTTTCTTTAAAATTCATAAAGTCCCTCTAAATGAAGAATTTGATAAATGAATTGACTGTAGTTATATCACGTCATTGATAACCAGGTATAATTTTCAAACCTTTCAGCCACTATTATCCCTTTAATCTTGACCATCAACGAATTGACGCTATTTGAATCTGTGAAAACTTATGTAAATTTGCACAGAAGGCTTACAATAAAAAAACAACAGGCTGACTATTTCCTAAGTGTCTCCCAGTTATTGATTAGTTTGTAGTTATCTCTACTAATAAGCTAAATAAAATGAATGATATGGAGTTCCCTTGTAGCCATTAAGAAGTTTCAAGTAGGGATTTGCTAAGCATTGTATTTGAGCCCTTGCCTTGGAAAGAGAATTGGGAATAATTCGAATGGTTTCCAGTATTTCATCGAATGAATACTAATGTAGGACTTGAATGTGTTGAAAAATAAATAAATTCCGTAAAATCTACGCCTAAAATAGATAAGATTAATGAGCCCATTCCATGAAGCCATTATCGGATATGTTGTAGTGATTCTCGAGTATCAGATGAAGAAACAGTTTCATGCACTTTGTTCGGTTTTGGGCTGCGAAAAAGAAGCCATCTGAGAAGAACACGTGTATAATGATGAATGAGTGACACTATTGAAACCGGGGCGGTATTTAGTTTATAATTTCTCTTATTCAGTATGGCACAGAATAGCACGTTGGAGTAATACAAAATACTCTTTCACAATTATGTCTTAATTACGAGCTAACATCGAAAGGAGGGCTTCCGTAATCGACAAGTATGTTCCCATATTACTTAAGACAAAGTAGCATATAAATCAATTAATTGTTTGAAGAGTTTTGAATAATATAGGCATTGACAGTCTCAAATATTAAATTCTTCTTAAATTTTATGAAGGAGCTTACGATACAGTTATAAGCAATCTTTCAGTTCCGTAAGTATGATGAATTTATTTATTCTTCTCTCAAAGAACATTCTGATATATCAACCCCAATAACTCCGCTACACAAATTCTCTGATGTAGCAACAATTCGAATGTTATTAGCATCCTTAATGGCGTCTATGAACTCAAGAAATTGATTATGTGGTATTTTATCGATACCATCTAACAAGACAAATACCTTAGGAAACTTTCCATTGAATATATTTTCCAAAACGGTTCTTTCCAATTCAGAGGTCGAAAATACGTTGATCAACTTTTCCTTTAAAGAACCTGAATTTATATCCGGCTCACAACATATATTAACCGTTGAAACAAACAACGATACATAATTTCTACGACCTAACTCATAATACAGGCTTTTCACTATATTAGTTCGAAACAAAGTTGTGTTCTTTGTTAAGATTTGAATTCGTTTAGATGATTCTATCAGACCAACAACTAATGTTGACGACACAGTGTTTGGAACTGGGGAATCATTTATTATGGTTTTCGAAAACAACCGCAAAGGTTTGTTTATGAGAAGTTCCATCCACTCGGAAAATTCCAGATTATCGAAAATATTTTCAGCACAAGTCTCGATACTTTTAAGAGGAATTAGTCCCCCATTAATCTCAATGCTTCCTGTTTCAATTGTAGATGATCGCAGAAGCTCTGTCGTGTCGATAACCAATGTTGTTTCAAGTTCCGTCTTCATTTCATGTTTTATTGTAAATAGTGAATGGGTTGAAAGAGCTTTCACCACATCGGTTAGATTTGAGTCCCTCAGGAACAGTACTGTGTTTTTAGTTAAATGAGTATCCAGTTTGTGTGCTCCAAACAAAATGTTGTAATAGGCAATCGGCTCCGGGGTTTGGATTCCAATTTTGATGGATTCGTTGTGTAGTCGTGAAATTTCCAGAAATGACTTTCCATTCTCCTCTTTAATTGAAAACACAGTTCCATATAGAGTGTCGTAAGATGGGTCGTCGTATTTAATTACTTGAAGAGTTATACACTCGTTGTCCACGCAACGGGTAAACTTACACAAGCGATTTGCTAAAAATCAAATAACAATTTTAAATTGAATTTATTATGCGTAATTTTACATGCATAACTTGATATATGTAAATACGTACTCTCGGCATACTGCTCCAATGATATCTCAAACGACTGAAGAAACTGGAAACAGACAGGCTCACGGGTTACGGTCAAGTTGCAATTTGCTTCCTCATTCCAAGCATAGATAAGCAATGTTGGTAATTTATCCAAAACATTTTGAATAAAAGTAGTTTTATTCTTGAAATTCAGTGGAAAATATTTGGCAAGTATGTCGTCTGACATGTGTTCCGAGGCATGCTGGGAAAAGTTACGGATAAACCGAAGAATGTTCGAGAATTTGTGATTATTGTACATCCGTGCCATTCGTCGTCGCTCTTGATCACTTTGTCCTTGAATTAGATCATTGTACCACTCATCTAATACAGTTTTGATTTCGATTTCACCAATAATATTAGCCCCGTGCTGAAGGTCTGTGATTTCATCGATAAACCTTAGGGATTCCCTGTTTTTCTCTGAAACTCGTTTTAACCATTCCTTGGTAATATCCAAAATGTAAACAAACTTTTCGACTGACGAGGAGAAAACGGGTGATTCTAGGAACACTGGAAAGCTCAAAGTTTCCATTTTTATGTATTAATATTTGCGAATTATTCAGTGTTTACATGAGCGGAAACTGCTCCCCAATAAACCTGGCCGTCTTCAAAACTCACGGCAGTACAACGCTTTTAGTAGTTTCAATGACTTGTCTGTTGGGTCAGAATTCACTTAAAATACTCACAATTTTTTTCTCGTCAAGTTTTAAAAATACACCGTGTGTTGTAAACAAGTCTCCATATTTTTGTATAAATAGCTATCACACGTGTTTCACTACATACAGGAGTTGCGCTACCCCACAAGGTTACACTACTGAAATGTTTGATGTCTGTCCGTCTTTTGACACCTACCGATTTGACGATCACCCAAAATTTGGTATTGTACAGAGTCACTGTTTAATGTAATGGAAAGGAGGTTTCAAGCTGTGTAGGACAACTATTGTAGTTGTCTTTTGCGGTAACAAACTTGAACTCAATATAGCTTAATGCTTTACGGGTACGGGTATCTCTAACAGAGATCGTTATAAGTCTTTCATGCATGCAACAGTGTTTAGAAACTTCATTACTGTGCTTGCACATTGAATTGCGAATTCTCTGCTGTGCAAGATTTCTCCAACCTTTTTTATGTTGTCCTCACACATTCTTTACTATCCAAGACACTCGCATTCACTAAATCCGGAGCATATGTATGTAGAGTGTGCTTTACAAGAGTTGAATCAACAGGCATGAACTGGTTGCTTTTTATCTCGCTCGCTGTTATCAGAAGAGGAAAATCCACGTTGTAGTGACTTTTTCTTCATGATATTTTATATTCAAGGCATTTCGTGAAGGCTCAGCTGTGTTTGATCGTCCTTGTAACTCCTTGTAATTCATTCAAATGTTTTACTATCTGATAATGTTGGTGGGATTCAAGAAATATAACAGTAGCATTAAATCACAGTCAAACATATTAAGGACATTAATATCTTTGGTCGTTTGTAATATCAGTTTGGTTTCCACAAAAGCTTTCTAAAAGTGATGTTCTCCCTTTCACTTCAATTTATAAAAGGCTTTGATTTTAATCTGAACTCGAAAGCGAAATGGATGCGGATGATGCGTTTGTGGTGCGTACGCGTATCGTGGTAAGTTTTTACAGCTACTTTATGAATATTCGGTTAACGCAATTGGTAGTCTTATGTATTTACGCCTGATAGGACCCAGCAGAACCCGGAACGGAATTGGAGCCCAGCATTGGGACTCTAACGAAACCGGAACAATGGAGTTTCTCTAGTGGTAAACGCGATCAAAATTATTTTTAATCCAGTTACTGGCTTACTTCATCACTTAATGATGTTTTCGTTGTATTAGAGGATAACTTGGTTCCAAGAAGCATTGAATTTGTGCAGTTCTGGATCGACCAGCATAAAGGCACTGAATGCGATAATGTCTTTGATCGCGGTAACATCAATTGGGACGCCGTTCCAAAACGCCTTCTTGAGATTTGTGTACTAGAACGAGAAAATGGTAAAGTTACTGGAATCCAATATGCCTTTCATGAATAGTCTACATGTATTTTAATTCAATTCAGTTAGATATTTAATATCCCATGAATGCACGGTTTAATCGCCACATTACGAAAAAACTAGAAACAGCCCGAGCCCCCAACTTTCCCCGGCACGCCCAGACCTCTGACTTATTTGTTTTAGTTAAAAAAGAGTAAACACCCCTAATCATGTCATTCTTTGCCATAAATCGTAGCAGTGCGTGAGTATATTTTAAAAAGATGTCACCACTAAGCCATTGTTAAAGCTTAAACATGCGTACAATATTACTCCAACTAATAATTTCTGACGAAAGAATAGTTTTCTATTGCTTGAGCTGCATTTGTTGTCTTTATATCTATAATTCAACACCGAGTCCGGAAGCCGGGCATATTCCTACAGAATTATAATTACATATGTAATTCAATGATTTGGGAATCCTCGAGTGTAAAGTTTAAATCTTTAATTCTCTACGTTTCGACCAGATTATTATTATTAATCACTTTATTTTCAGTTTTAAAATTTATAAATCCAACAGTTTACATGCGCCTATTCATATATAGGTCTTACATCGAAGAAAAATAATAATAATGAAAACTGAAACATCGTTTTGTCACTTTACAATGGAAAAAGTTTCATACAAGATTGTCAATTCACATATTTAAATTAGTTAAATTTCAAAAAATCAAAAAGAAGTTTTACACTTTAACAGTTTTCTTTACCCAATCACCGGCTAATTTTTTAAACACATTGTATTTTTCAACCACCCGAATCTCTGCGCTGGTCTAATAATAATATTAATTACATTTTTAAGTGAGGCGGAAAACCATTAAAATTTATTTGGATTTTTTTTCACTTTCCAGGAAATATAGTTGCTCGCAACGACTATGTTGACCCGGACGCAGGAGAAACGTCAAAAATAGAGGTTATCGTTGTAAATGAAGACATCTGCACACGTTTTTCTGGAACATTCCTAGAAATTCTGGATGGAGGAATAGTTTTAGGAAATGTCAATGCGTCCAACAGCAATTCTTCTGAGCATTTTAGAACCAAATCTCCTTTGGAATTTACACTCGTGGTAGATTTCGTTGATCTTAGCACTGTGCGGGTTAAATCCAGGCACCTGCTTTGGTTAGTTAGTGAGCGTCATATAACTTTAGCTAAAGATGTAATAAGTGTTCAAAGTATTTTTGCAAGAGCTCCCGACAAGTTGCCTGGAAGGCCCTACATGGGAAAAATCGAATTACAGTCAAGAAGACTGGAACTTGCCGAGTGGTTACCGCTTTACGAGGGCGATGAGCTAAAGGAAATGCTAAACACTGGTCAAATCCAAAAATCCTGTAGGAAGAAACTTAAGCCCTTAGAGCATCCGCATATATCCAGATGGTTAAAACTTGGAGAATATCACAAAAGCATAGCACATGAAATAACCAGCTACGTCGTATTTAATGCAACAGAGAAGGACTTATCAACGGTTTCGGAACTAATTGATGCTCAGGCATTTTATATTGAGGATATTGAAGTCTTATCGTATCTACCTCACCAGCGACAGGTGGCCGTCACATATAACCTTGACTGCAGTTTAGCTTTGGAACATCTGAAGAGCCTGTCAGCAGGAAATCAAGATTTTACTCAAAATATAGAGTTCCTTAAGTTTGATTGTGGCAAGTTGCATCGAGTAGTTTCTGAGACAAATCTACTGAAAGAGGACTGTAAGTGTCTGATTATTACCGGCGCCCCCTTAGAGGGTAAATCGACAGTGCTACGAAGTGCATATGAAACGTGTTTAAATTTTGCATGTATTGTACCTGTGAGGGAGATAATACGCGAATTTTCAAGACCATACGCGTTAACTCGCGACAAAGTCCACACCTTTCTACACAGACAACAAGAATGGAATGCGGCTGATTTTGAGGCACTGAAAGACGCATTAAATATTGCACAATGGACACTTTTTATTGATTGTGACAGCAATACAGAAGATGAGATTGAACTTTGGAAAATAATTAACGTGATTCAAGATGTAGGCGAGCTGCAGACTGTAATAGCAAGTCGAAATCCGAAAACCATCGATATTCCATTATCATGTCGTCATATCAACGCAGAAGTTTTTTGCTTGTCACCAAATGATAATGTCGAGCTAATCTATAACTGTGCACCTGGGCGCATTACCAAAGCTCAAGCAAACACGATATACAACAAATATGAAGCTAAGTTTCGGGAAATGCCTCCTTTAATTTGGGTCGCTGTAGTTGAACTATACAAGACGCAATACTTAGAACAGAATCGGAAATTGACTCTATCGCAGATTTTGAACAAAGTTAAGGATGCACAAATATACGATTTGTTTGTTAATTTAACTTACGTCAAATTCACAGAGGCTTATCCCTACATCAAAATGGATCTAGATTTATACCAGCAAACACTGACGTTTCAAGCAATGAAGCAGGCATTACCAGATTTGTTTAACCGCATTGGCGGCAGTTTGCAACTTAGCAAAGCAATTTTCCAGCTACACTTCAAAGAACTCATCGGGCTTAATACTTCAAATCCGGACTTTCAAGACTACCTCATCGATTTTTTCAGCTACCATGTCCTTTGTGGCTGCTTTGAACTTGATGTCTCTTTCCCTTTAGAACAATTCACAGACATTTTTATTAACCGCTACTTGCCCAAGTGTGAAGGTCCCCGGTTAAACGGGCGTCACTTGAACAACATACTTGGCTATTGGCATACTTTCCAACCGTTTCCCTTTGATATTGCCGAATTTGACGTACGCGAAGTGATTTTGCATTCGTACAAATCTGCTAATATATGTAGAAAAATCCTCGATGCGTTTTTAGCTGATCGCAACGCCAAAACCACGCTTCTTGGGTTTTCTCCCGATATAAATATCGCCAAAGTTTTCCGCTTTCTCCACTTTCACAAACAGGAAATGACGGCTCCTCAAATATTATTTCTGTGCTCAGTTCACTTTGGGTTTTCAAAACTGTTTAGATTTCTGCTAGACAACGAAATGGAGGATATCTCTTTACAAAATATTCAGATAAGACATCGTCATTCTTTTAGAAGCGTACTACACCTGCTTATGTACTGTTCCAAGGACGACGATAACTCAACCATACTTGAGAAAAAGGCTATATTGAGGTACATTATCAGAAACAAACCGAGATTACAGTTTACTAGAGACTATTACGGGAACACGCCAATTTTGGAACAAAATGTTAGCTTTGAGCTTATCAGCTTTCTACTTAAACATGGCGCAAATCTTGAAGATACCGACTACCAGCGGAGAAATATTCTAGATAAGAACTCAGAAAACCCGGAATTCTTTTTGCAGCTGAAGGCTGCGTTTCCAGACGTATATTATCGGCTAAATATGAGTAGATTGGCTCGATCTCGGCCAATCATAACAAGATGCCTCGAAAACTCAAAGAAAGATGTGCGAAAAATAAATACTGCTGATGTTGAACAATATTTGTCAGAGACTAAAATTCGAGTGTTTATAGGGGCTAAAAGCTCGAAAAATGAACCAAGTATCACTAACAATGATGTCGCGTGCTATGTTCGAGAGTCTTTAAAAAGTGGTGAAGTAAATTACGAGTTCCAAACGACTTTTCTTACCACAATACTTGCTACAGAAGATATGCAGTTTAAGCACATCGAGCTGTGTAACCTCATCGATTCATCTATCGCCGGCATGGCCTCCAGTGGCATTGAAATATCTGTTCGTCTCCATAAATTAATGTGCCAGAAAGAATCACCTTTTGTCGTAGCGTGTTTGCATGGTTTAACTAATATCGCGATTTTGCTTAGTAAAAGTTTTTGTGTTTACTGGTTAGACCTGTTGAGTGACTTTGAGTTGGGCTGCTTATTCCTGGCATGGGATAAACACCCATCGGATGACTTGATAAACCAAATAGTTAGCAAATTACAAGAAGTTAAGTACAAAATTCCTGTTCAACCTGTTCAAATGGCGCTGAGTTGTGGTAATCTAAATCTCTTTCGAATTTTCGTCGAAAAACTAGAGTTTACAACAGACAGATGGAGAAAGCTCGAAGAGTCAAAAGTGTTTATGGCACTACACCATCTACTTGGAAATTCAATGCATGATTCGGACGAAGTGTTCCAGCAGAAGAAAATGCTTATGGACTACATAACTGAAACATTACCCGAAAGTGTGACATCCTGCGACAAACGTAAACGGACTGCATTGCTGCTCAACCGAACACACAACAGGCTGATAAGGCATTTGATAAGCAAGCCAGGAGTAAACGTAAACGCTGTTGATGCCAAAGGAAACAATATTCTAAACGTTTATTTGTGTAACATTATTCGGTTAAGTGAGTATCTAGGAGAAAGTGCTTACGATAATAACTTTTCCCATCACGATCAAGTTGTTTACCTTGCAAAGAAAGTTGGCGTGAATGACCTCGCCAACAGACAAATCGGTTGGATACTGCGGGGAATACGAGCATTGGTAAAGTTCAAGAGGAAGGCACTACAAGCGGCAGGTTTTGTGCTGGAAGACGGGGAAAGCTGTAGCTCTGCTATGTACAAAGCCTTTGATAAGGGAAATAATAGTGCCCGCCAATTCATACTGAATGGAAGTGTATCCGAATCAGAGGACGAAATGGTTAATTAAAGAATTCAGGAAACTTCAAGAGCTTTGATGATTACCTTGACGCATTATGTAGAAGAAAATTACTTCACCCTCATTGAAAACTCTCAATGCTCAATATTTTTGAAGATTGTAGATATACCTTCAGGGATAAGGAATCTTAAGCTTTGACGAAGTAAAACAATTGGTGAGTTACAACTACAAAATAATAGTCCCAAATTGTAATTTCTTGACACGTTAATTCCTCCATAATCTTTCTTTCTATTTCAGACATAACAGGGTGCGGAAATGGGAACGTCGTCATAGACTAAACTTAAACTTCCTTATAAAGTTATTAGAACAAAAAGTGACTGTTATGTCGATCTTATTGATGCCTTGAAATCAGACGGTCAAGATGAAGCTTTCACAACCCTTCTAGTAAGAGTGAAGCTGTGGGAAAAGCACCGGCGTACATGTACAAAGACTGTACCCGTAAAAATAAGTTACAGATTACAAAAGAATCTACACACCGTTACTAAGACAAAACGAAGACACAAAATTCATTCTCTGACATTCCCAAAAGTACTCAATCAAACTAATAAACCACGTTGGTACTGCGTATAGGACCTAAATTTGAATTTCAGAAAAGTGAGATGAGCTCGATTCGACTTCGACAATTATCAATTTGTTTAGTGTTTTAGAGACAGCAACGTTACATAATCCGTTACATACTTTTCACTCGTGATCTCAGTGTATTACTCACTATATTACCAAATCGTTTGGGAACTTTAGGTGCAATACATGAGCTTGAAATGAAATCAGATATATGTATATTTTTTAAAAATTAATAAACAGAAAAATACTGTGTTTCTAGAATTTAAAAAATATCAATTTATTGAAATAAAATATTTTTTCACTACATGCATATGTTGTTGCGGCTGAAATATCCCTGTAACTCTTATATGTGCGATGAGAAACCAGACAAAAGTTATATTAATTCTTTGACCGCACAAGTTCGTTTCGTTTTATTATCACTTCTTAAAACAATATTCTGAGCGAGTCTCCAACGCATATTAGGAATACTTTAAAAAAATACAATTAAGACGCATAGAAACAAGTTACTTGGATGCACCACCTGTACACGAGTAACCAGATCACTTTTATCTTTAAAACCTACAGGTTTCCACGACATCACTTCACGATTCCAGTTTGGATTGCTCTAGGCACATACAAACTCGAACGCTACATCTTCAGGCTTGACAGCCTAGGTAACTTCATTTTTCCCATTGGGAGGCACCCAAACTGGTGTAGATTGGATGCCTCTCTTCCTCTTTGGTTTTCCCTCAGGATAAACCACCTTCCACCAAATCTCCTCTTGTTTGTCAGCTTTTTTCCTTCGCGTACTATGGAGAAAGTATCTCTTCGAATAGCTTCTTTCTTGTATGTTTTCTAGCAAAAGCATGTTTTCAGCTTTTTTATGCAGTATTCTGAGTGAGTCTCCAACGCACGTTTAGAATATTTTAGTAAATTACAATTAGAACAAAGAAAAAAGCTACTCGGATGCTCCTCCTTCACATGAAGTACTAGGTCACTTTTTCTATCAAATCCTACAGGTCTCCATGACCTCATCTGACGATTCCAGTTTGGATGGCACTTGACACAAACGAACTTGAACGTGAAAGCCACAACCTCAGTCTTGATTTCTTCGTCTGCTTTGTTTGAAGTATTAGATGGCATCCAAACTTGTCTGGATAGGATCCCTCGCTTCCTCTTTGGCTTCCCCTCACGATACACCTCTTTCCACCAAATCTCCGCCTGGGTGTCAGCTCTTTTCTTCACCTCCTCTGTAGAAAGTCCTTCTTCGAATAGCTTCTTCCTTAATAACCTCTTCCGTTCGGTAATCCTGAGATAAATTCTCCTCTGTTGCTTCTCCTCCTCCGTGGCATTTTGCCACCTCTTTTTCTGGCTTGAAATACTCCACTCAACCGCTTTCTTTCTCCTTTTCTCAACTTCCTCCGGAGTGAGACTCGCCATAAGGGCCTGTGTGGACATCCAGTCCCTTATTTTTACCGCTTTCTTTTGTTCTTCAGTCATTTCCGTTTTCAATTTCAATCTACGGAATCTCGCTTTGTCCAGATGTTCCCTGTACCTCTCCGGATCATTATTTTTCAGGTCGTCCATTCTTTTCTTATCGCGCTCATTGCGAAGGCGTCGCTTCGCCGCCGCCTTTTCTCGGGCTAGTCTCGCTTTTTCGGAATCTTCACTGGATAAAATCGCATTATCGGCTTTCTTCTTGGCACGATAAAGGCTCTGCCACTCAGCGTTCTTCTGGCGATTTTCCTCGGTTTGTGGTTTTTTCTTTTTCTGTTTGTATTTTAACCGCTGTTCCAGGTTGAATCTTTCACGCTCTTCAGCTGTCTGATTGGCTAGCTTTTTTTCGCATGAATTCACGACTTCGTGCCCGCTTTGCCGCCAATTTTTCGGTTTCACTTAACTTACCTAAACAAAACAACACCATTTAATCAAACTTAGTTTTGATTTCTTTAAGGAGGCAGGAGGCAATATATAGTAATTGACTACTACTTACGTTTTGGTACTTTCTCCATTGTGTCGTTAATAAACCCTTACGAATGTCTCTTCAGGACACACTACAACTAACAACATCCAACCAACCAATTATGGAATGACAAAAAAATTAGTAGACTTTCTCCAAAATCACTAAAACCAAAACTTGTTTCAATAAAGTTTGTTGAACAAAAACACTAAGCTCGCTCAGCTGTTATCTTTTTTATTGTCTAGATTGAGTGCAACATATCCGAGTCATGTTCGAGATTGAGGACAACATACCCGTTTATCTATGTGTTCCTGGTCGTTGCAAATTGCAAATCAAAACAGATATTGTTGAATTAAGTAGCCACGTTGAGTTTGGCTCCATAACAATGATAATGATATCAATGAAAATAACTATTTTTTTCGGGCGCGTGTTGTTATTTTTGGAATATTTTAGAATAATTAAAGTAATTGGACGGAAGCAAAAAACCAAATTTTCGTCCTAAACCATTACAAGTTGATTAAAACAGGGCAAAATTATTTATATTTATTTTCATTGATGCAAATTGATGCGTAGATTTTTAATATGCAACTGTTTTTTATTATTGTTTGTTTGTTGAGGCATGACTGTTTTGAACTATTTTTGTATAGGTCGATGATTCTATAAATCTTTGTATTTGTCCCAAGAGAGTGAAGAGTTTATGCAACAATCACAATAAATAGAAATTCTCAATAGGATATGTTTGCCAAACGTGAAAAAGTATGAATTTATTCATAGAAAATATTCCCCCCATTACATTTGACAGGAAGTTTTACTGTTTAGATTGTAATTTGTCTGACTTAGAATCCGAACTGGAAGATACACTAGGCATCCCATACCCTACTTGGCACACCCGGCCAGGATGTATAGTTGTATCATTAAGTCTCTTGTGTAATTCTTCCTGACATAACATATTGCGGACAATGTTCCGTGCCTGTAAGTCAGTAACAACAATTATTCTCATGAACAAGTAATTTCTGTTAAAACACAGGAGGATAAACTTACGCGTGCCTTGATTGAATTCACAGTTTTATCTCGGGGAGGATGCGAATGTCTCCGCGAAAGCGTAGGTGACGAGATACTATTAGTTGCCATTCGAGTATTTTGGAGCGGGATTAATAAATTAGCGGCATTGGCCTGTGACTGTAGCCGTGCTTCCCTATTGTCTTTTGCGAGTATTGCTCTAGATACAATCGAGTTTGTCGAATCCTCCGATTTTGATCTTTCCGCTGGGCGATGTGCCTGAACGATTATAAAAACATTTTAAAATTGCAAACACGGCCGTCCTAATCGTTAAATATGTGATCAGTTAAAGTATTACATTATAAAGGTAGTCTTCGGTAGTCTTTGGTGTGCTGCCGGAAAGTAGATGATTCGACGTCATACTGCCAAACGAGGTAGTGGGGGATAAGTGTTTCCGCTTTAGTGTCCGCTAAAATTAAAAATAGAACCGCCAAAAACTTTAAATCAATACAATACAGGCATGGCCCTAAAGTCTTTTTTTAGGTAGCTGTCTCTAAATATTATTTTATACGTTTCCCTAAATAAACTTCTGCAGGCTTCAAAGATATACGTCCACTAATGAATAATCAAGCGTATTCCGTATACTTACCCTATTTTTCAGGATCTCCCCAGTTCCTTGTTTCCGTGACTCAATGGGACTAAATTCATCTTCAGATTCAGATGTATCCGCATAACACATAAGACTAGGATCTAGAGTTAATGATCCTGTTAACTGCCCAGTGGCGGAAGTCTTGTCTTCTAATTTAAACTTGGCTACTTTTAAAGCCTTTTCCTTGATTTTTACTAGTTTTTGTGTTCGCTGCATTATCCACTGTATTTGTTTGTTGGCAAGGTCATTCACTTCAACCATATTAGCCAAGTAGACAACTTGGTCGTGTTTACAAAAGTTAATATCGTACGCACTTTCACCCAAGTACTCTGAATATCTAATGATATTTCCTAAACACACGTTCAAAATATTGTTTTTAGCGTGATCTTCACATTTTATGTTCACTTGTGTCGTCTTAATCAGGTATCTAATAAGTTGATAGTGAGCCCTCCCAAGTAATAGCGCAGTGCGACCTTGCTTATCTGGATGGTCAACTGAATTTGGATGAAATTTTACAATGTAGTCGATCAATTCTTGTTTTCTTTCTAAAACTTCACTTGAGTCGTGCATTGAGTTTTCCAGCACATGATGAAGAATCCCAAATCCTTTCCAACGGCAAAGATCTATCCACGAGCATGGCATAAAGTTTAGCTTTTCGGCGTAAATTCTAAACAGATTCAAGTTTCCTGACGACAGTGATTCCCGAACAGGGAATGGAGTGATCCTATACCCATATTCTTCTAGAGAGCTTATGACAAGAGAAAGCAATGGATTTCCGAGCTTTTCTAGCGCATTGAAAAAATGTGCGAGTTCGAAATCCTTTAAGTCCTCCAGCCACTTAGGCTGGAAATTCTGTCCGAGTAAAAGCGCGATATTTTTGTAGCCATTTATACAGGCTACAAAAAATGGCGAGTCGCCTTGGCACATTAGTTCTTGATTTTTAAAAGATATTTTGAAATCAATTTGTCCTACATTGTCCAAGTATGTATTGAGTATATTGCAAAGATCCTGGTGCTTAAATGCCGTTCGACTTGTAGCAAAAATATCCCTCAGTAACACATTTTGGAGGTCAGTGTTAACACGGTTATGAGTCAGTGTCACTCGTATATAAGCGGCTATTTGTGGAAGCGTAAGTTTTTTACTATCCTCGTCTTCAGCTCCAGCTAGAAATTTTCTGATGAGATCTGGTGTGACTGAATAATACAACTGAACACTGCTGTGTTCGACCTTCTTAGTTGGAGGTGTGAACCGGGAAGGTAAACGGAGGTTAAGTCTGTCATATATTTCAGGAAAATCCCACATTAACATAGAGCTAAACGCTGGGTTATCTGAATTCTTATCCAATATATCTTTTCCGGTAAAGTCGGTTTGGTCGAGTTTGGCTCCTCTTCCAGCCAAATACTTTAGTAGATCAAAATTTACGTTGCGTTCCAGAATTGGGGTGTTTCCAAAGTAATCTCGGGTATGCAGTAGTTTCCGATTCTCCAAGAGAAAGTTTATAATTGTCTTCTTTTCGTTTACTGTTGTAGTGTCATTATCACGGGACTGATACATAAGAAGATGTAACAAACTCCGGAAGCTTTGTCGTTCCCTGATCTTGATATCCCGCATGGAGACGATGTTTTTATTGTTGTCGCGTATAAAACAGAAGAGCTTAGAATATCCAAGACTAACTGATAACAGAAGGAGTATTTCAGTTATCGTTAATTTTTCCTGATCTTTCCAACGAAGTAAGCGTAATAGTCTGGAGGTATTTGCATTGAGCTGTTTACTACTGTTGCACCAAAGAGAAAACGAATCTTGATCGGTCTGCGCGAGAAATGATTCGAATAAAATTCTGCATATATTTGGCTGGCGTTTACAGAGCAAAACTACCCTCAAAATGTCAAATTTTTTAATGTCCAAATTAACTGTTATCGGTTCCGTATTATAACCAAGCATGTCGTTAAGGTGGTTTTCGAGTTTACTAGACAGAATGTATCGTTTTATGAAAAAGCTTGTGAACTCTTCCAAAAACTCAGAATTCTCTATTCTAATTATTCCAATAAGAACATGGAGACTAAACTTATCCACAAAATACTCCGCCAAATTTGAACTTGCGGAGCTAACAATGTCGCTTTGGCAATATTCAGACGTAAGATTCAATAACACTTCTGCTGTAGGAAGAAAGTCTGGCAAAACCTTTTTAAATGCTTGGAGCATATTTACACGAAGGAATTGATCCTTTGTGTGAAGTTTAACAAGAGACTGAAATCTCAAGTCAACAAACTTATCATATATTTCTGCAACAGAAATACTCAATGGCATGCTTTGGGGACTAAAATTGTAGTGATTCTCGCCGAACCGACTCTCGTAGAGTTTAGCGACTGTTGTCCATATCATTGTTGGCATTTCAGAAAGCTTGAATTCATAATGATTGAAGATCATTTGGGAATGACAACGTGTTAAGGTTGACGATATCTTCGTTATTAGGTCTACTTTATCATTTTTCGTCATACTTAGCACATTCAGCTGTAGAAAGGATTTGTCAAAGTTACGGAACGCGTGTGGTGTCTTCTCACACTGCGTAGTTAATACAATATTCACATTAGAGAGCTGTACGATCAACTTAATAATTTTGAACAAGTTAGATTCTCGTTCTAAATTAACGTCATCAATTATAACCGCGATTTTAAAGTTTTCAAATGAACGCTCCAGCACAACTCGGTCAAAATTTGTGGAAGAAATCATGTTTATAAGCACACTGCGAACATGTTCAACCGTAAAATCGTCAATACTTGAAGGTGAAAACTTTTGAAGTAACTCCTCTGACGTAAATTTGCACACAGGTTGGGAACATGTGCGAAATATACGCTGTAATATACGCGACTTTCCTTCTGCGGGTGGTGCTAATATAACTGCAAGCCTGGATTCAAGCTTGAGTAGCTCATCTTCTTGGATTACTTCGGACAACCAATTTTTCTCGAATTTCAAGAGCCTTATATTATGAGGTGTTTTATGTTGTCCTTTTTCACTTAAGTTTTTCAAATATTTCATAGCTTCATTGTAGTCAATATCACGTGTCACTGGCACTCGGCAAAAACCAGGTAGATGGGAGATATCTTCGATATCTTCAACGTAGAATAGATGACCTGGAACTTTTTCGGAGATCTTAGGGATATCGGATTCCTCTGCATTATACACGACGTAGGTGGCGTTCTCTTGAAAATCAATCTTGCCATATTTGGGAAATGAAAGCCAACGAGGAACATAAGTCTGGTCTTTGAGTTCGGACTTGTTTGTACCAATGTTAATTGTATTACTTTTCAGCAGTTGATTTAGCTGTGGTCCCTCCAGGAGCTCAAGGAACTCATGGTTTACTTCTACCGTTGAGGATTGTATCAGGATAGGTCCTTGAGAAGTTATACGGTTTCGTGCTTCTTCACTAACGTCCACCCATTTTAGTGGGGTTTCCTCTGTTTTATCGAAATTGGTCAAGTTGACCTTCAAACCATGTAGTTCGCTTGGATCAGTGATGAACAAGATAACGCGGCTCGTTGTTACATAATCAATGTCAAGATGCATTTCACCAACGATTATTGTAATATTTTCGGATGAATCGGCCAGTTGATGTTTAGTTGTGGCCAAATCATTTTGAGCAGCAATTTTCAGACTTATGTTTCCTCCCACGATTTGCAATATCACACCGCTGTATCTTTTATATATCTTGGCATCTAGATGAATGACTTCAATTGTGATTTTTTTGTTCACCTTACATTCTTCACAATTGTAGCGAGCTACAACTTTACCTGAAAATACAAACAATGTTTTATACGATATTTTTACAGTTTCTTTAAAATATTGACTTAGGTTTGGTTAGACAACATCAGGTAGTAAATAATTTGGAATCATCAGGTTGGTTCCACTCTAGTAATGGAAGGTTTTAAAAGCTAAATACAATTTGTACTACAATTTAAACTGATGCACTGGTCAAGGGAAACTAGAAAAAAATTAGTCTCAAATTAAACGGAAACCGCTGAACAAGTGACCAAATTACGCCTTGTTGTACCCTAAAAATCGAAATCTAAATTATTTCTCAACTCACACTGTCAAATTTTGCGAACCGGATTTGCTGATATTGGTTAAGATTTCTCAGTCAGCTTTTATATGGTGTGATATTTTACAAATGAAATACTGCTCCATCACGTGGAAAATTTGCAAGCAGTCAAATTTACCTACGAAACTGAGTGAGCTTAACCGTTATCAATTAGCGAAGTAGTGCCTTCCAATGGGAAGTTTAACCCGTAGTTCGCTGAAGTTTTTCCAATAACGGTTACGTAAAAGATTCCACAGCCCATATCGAAAAGTAAAGGATATGTAGTTCAAGCTTAATATCTATAAAGTTGTGCATAATCAAAACTCTCGCTATTACAACCGTAATCAAATCTTGAAAAATCTAAATGACAATATCAGATTTACAAGAATGGTTGATAGTAATGAAGTCCATATTAAAAGAAATTTTGACAACACGCAAGTAAATAACTTATATGTTCAAAAAATCATTCAAATATTCCTATTTCTCATTCTCTCAAAATGGCTTGACCTCTAATTCACCATTAAAATCATGCCCAAAGCTTCTTATCATTGTCTCAGGTAGCCTGGTTGTAACTAAATTGAATATTCAATACTAGCACAAAAGCATGGAAATCTGTGTTACCCCTGTCTCGCAGGCTGTTGCAAATTTCAAGAAGGCGCTTAGCAGCAAAGTCCCAGTTGATGGGATCCAGGCTGGTTTCATCTTCTGATGCTACTACTGCGTGGTCTCTGATCAATTGTTTTATAAACTCGGTCGGTTTGGACTTCAAAGCTCGCCATCTTTCATCTTATGATACAATAACACAATTAAAATTAGCAAACCATAATCTTGAATGTTAGGGGCACCTCATGTTATACAATTAACACATTTTGTATTCTAAATATTATGTAACCTGTTTCGAATGGCTTCAAGATGCCATTGATCTTCTTGGGCTTCGCCATTTTGGTATCAGGTCCTCTTGTGACCATTTTGTCGGTTGCCTAGATAATTTAAAAAGTCGGTAAAATATGAACTTTTCACACAATATTTATCCTGTATCTTACCAGCCGTTTCCGCTCCATGATATAAAACTATATTTGTTTCCTTATGTAGACCTTTTCAGCATTGACAATGAATTTGAAATCTTAAGATTTCGCACCAGACTACATGTTAATTGTGTCCTGTTGGCCAATTTCGTTGCCTAAATTCAACTGTTACCGCCTAGCAATGTTCCACGAAAATACCACCATATTTTGCGTGTGTTACACTTTTATTCAATGCTACGTAAAACCGTAAACGTTTTTAAGAGAAACTCACATTTTTTGCGATCCTTGTCGACAATCTTCTAAAACGTATTTTTTGCAATTGTTAATTATTCTGGAAAGCCAACTGAAATTTGTACACAGGAAGTCGTACATTAAATATATATTGCGTATTACACATTCCTGTATTTTCATTTTACTCGCTAAACAATACATGAAAAGGTTACTTTGTAATGATGCGAGATGCAACGTCCCACGATTCAGGGTTTTTCATGCAATGTTATAGAGGGTTAAAATTTTAGACAAAGAAGATACGCCAATGGGGTCCACATGATAAGTTTTATGTAGGTTTTAAACATGAGAGGGTTGCTGAAAACGTAATCTTTATATATTGAGTATATGGCCACCAGACGAGTCCTACCGTAGATATGTAATGGCTTCAGTAATGTTTGTTTCATTGAGCACACATGGGATAGCAAAAACCCAACTGGTAACCCGTTTTGCTTGCATTTTTGAGATCAGAAGCTGGCTCGAGCAGGTGTCAGTAAGCAAAAGAGAGTTACTTTTCAAGAGACCGGAAGGGAGTCAATATACATAGTTGTGGATTGTTTGTTTAAAAATATTTAGGAGCCATAAGACTTTTCTAATATTCGCTTATTTAACAGCCAGTATACAGTAATCATTCCGAGAAAATTAGCCACGTCTGTGATATATAACGCTTAAAATAGTTTGTTTATTAGTTAAAGAAGTCTTTCCAGTGTAAGCTCAATAATAACAGTGTGAATTAAGACTAAGAAAATTTCTTGTCTGAACTAGGAACTATAACGATGGAGGAAATGGAAGTAGATGACCCTTGGCCTGATGATGAAAATTATCCTCCTGACTCGCTTGAGCTTCCGGTCATCCTGGACTCACCAGTATTTTGGACGTCTGTAGAAATCTGGAACTATTTACTTGATATGTCAAAAGAGTGGTCCAAACGGGTGCATGAACGTAACAAGGATGAAGATGATTATTTAAATAGTGATCAGGACCTACAACACGGTCTCCAAGTTATTGGAAAAAACGACATCAAAAATGCCCTTGATGAGCTATTCAGTGATCTAAAGTTTGGCCAAAGTTCAAATGAACAAAAAAGAACGGAGAAATACTGTAGTGACCATAAAATGTCAAATATTTTAAGACTTGTTCGGAACTTTACTCAGCACTGTAGAGAAAATTTGCCGAAAGAAGTGTTTGAAAAATACTTCCCAAAAAGTTATAAAAATAAACAACATTTCCTGCAATGGCTGTTGGAAAGATTGCCAACTCTTTTACTTTACTTATGGGATGAAGAAAAGGATCTTAAGCTGGATAAAGAAGAAAACCCATTGTGTTATGAATTCATTCAAATGCTCAAGAAATCGCTAGATAAATACGCCAAAAGTAATTGTTACAACAATATTAACTTCATAACTTGTTTGCCATTATGTTTAATACTATTGTTATTTTTTCAGCTCACCTCTTGTGTGAAGTCAAAACGAAGATAAATGGACAGGAGAAAGTTTTCGATATAATTAGATGCGAACCTCAATTATATGATAAGTTACACGGTACCGTTGTGAGATTAAAATCGGAAAACAACGAATCCTTTGTAGAAGTTATCCGGGACCATAGGAACGAAAGAACAAAGTTCAAAATTAATGCACCACAGACAATCGACCAATATAACATTATATTCGGAGGACACAAGATAAGGATCCATGCAGCCCTGCAAAATATTGTCTTTGTCCGGGAAATAAGTGATCTAAAGGAAATGGTAAATTTACTGGGTTGCAATGCAGAAAATACAAAAATAGAGAGTAAAGAGCTTCTAAATAATTATGTCATTGATACTGGGAAGATAAATGTGAACGGTGCTGATATTCCTCTAAAAGATATTAACCAACATGCTGTAGAAGTGTTGGAAAATCTAGACTTCAGTTCTTGGAAAGTTCTCTTAACAAATCAGCCCGTGTCTATTTTTGCCAAGTCTGAAGTAAATGACGTATTAGTTCCAGAGACTGACTTGAATTTGCTCAACAAAATATTTAAGTCAGATAAGAAAATCCATATTTTGACATTAAATACACCGGCGTTCAGAACACTCATGCTGAAAAGCCTCCATTATGAGTTAGGTAATAGGAATAGCGTGTGCCTTTATATACCTGTTACTGATATGTATACAGCAGAAGGATGTAATACACAGTCATTAAAGGAAAATATATTTAAATACCTTTGTAAGTCTACTATAGAACGGATAATAATAGAAAAAATATTTTCGGGATATTTTCCCCAGGTAACGATACTCCTTGATAAAGTTGATAGTTTACCCTCAGGGCACTTTGTAGGTTTGTTAAGTGACGTCGAAAAGCTTCCTAATATTCGAGTAGTAGCGACGTCGTCGGTAATAACTTGTGACATAAACATGAATTCCGAAGAAGAAATTCAGTTAGTCAAAAGGTCCAACAAGAGCACAAATGGCTCTAGCCTAGATGTAGCTGCATAAACGTAAATTGCTCTATATTACGCAAACTTTGTTGTAAAACCATTTATGGTTAAAAATTAAACGCTAACGAACCTCAACTTAGTACAAATCTTGTACCAATAGACATATATATTTGACGCTAATGCACTGCCTTTAAACAAATTATCTAGAGACTGTAACTCGAGGTT